>JABSMS010045156.1:9444-23514 GCA_018902275.1 Aleiodes sp. PSUC_FEM 10030003
TCGTGGGGCTTAACAAGATCCATTGAGTTTCACCTTTCATGCCATTTTAAATCCCAAAAAGTCCTGTTCCCCCTTCTCCCACAAAATTGTACAGACAGAACCGAGAGTCCAGAGTTAGAAGAGAAAACGAGAGAAAATGGCTCGGTCAACCAAAGCTCCTTTTCCCTCATTGATTCCCGACAAAGAGGAGGAGGGGGAGGATCATTTGCGATCAAGCCTCTTCCACTCAAACGGAAGATCACAGGCTCTTTTTTTCTCTATCGAATAATCACTCGATCTCTCGATGTGAAGTCAAGTGTCAATTTTTTTTTCCATTCGAACCTTTCCGTTTTATTTTTCTCTCTCCTCATACAGAGCTACATGTGATGCAAAAATTGATGGAAAAAATGTGCGAGGCACATGGCGAACACGGTTTGATATTTCCCCCTTGCGCCTACGCTTGATCGCACATCGCCATGCGACACGGCGACAATAGCGGGGTTAATGAAAGACATAGTGCCAGTTATATGGATGGTATAAATCAATTCATACGATAGGGTCGTATGGAACACAGAGCTCCCCTTTCTTACGCACTCCTTTTGAATAAACCGTGACTTATGTGTGATTCACTATTTTAGTTTACGAATAAGAGAATTGCTTGTTCGTCATGTTATGATAGAAATTATAGTTTTGGTCTTTTTTAATTTTTGCTTGGACGTTGACGAAGGAATGAATACGTATCAATTATTCGAAATAAATTGACTTTGAACATTTATTTTGTGTGAGTAATTTTGAGAATTCTTAGTTTTTCAAAAGTTTTTTCGTATGCCGCCGTGAAAAAAAATGCAGAATGATGAATTTTTGGAACTATTGGAAAAATTTTGAGGAAGAAATGTGCAAATTGAGAAACATCAAAATTTTTAGAAATATTTGAAAGAGAATCGGAAATTTTCTGGTTCGAAAACTCAGGAGATTTTTCTTTTAGATTTTAGTTTTGTTGATTTTCTCTCGGCTGAATCAATCCGTCTTCCGACTTTAATCCATCATTGATTAATCCTTTTAGGTTTGAATCAATCATTTTTAGATTTGAATCAATTATTTTAAGACTTGAATCAATCCTTTTTTCACTTGAATCAATCGACTTTCTGACTTGGATCAAGCTTCTTTTCGATTTGAATCAATTTTTTTTTGTTTGAATCAAGCTATTCCGACTTGAAACAAGCCATATTTCATTTTGAATCAAGACTTTTTTCTCTGGGCAATATCTTCGCGAATGTTGCTCCAAGTTCCGGAAATTTACGCAATCAGAAAAATTAAATTTATCAGGAAAAAAAATTCTCAATTTTTTCTTTCACGAAATAATAGAAACCATTACTTTCGGTGAATGATACTCTCAAATTAAAAAATCCTGCAATTTTTGGAGCATAACTGTTAATTTAAAGAAATCTTTCCGCGGTTAAACATACACTTACAAAAAAAAAGCAAGAGCTTTATTTTTATTATATATAATCTTCTAGCACATTGTGAGTACTCCAACCACTTCCCAGAGTATTCTCTACCAATTATCTTTTCTCGTTTGGATTTAATTAATTAACGAATTCGTGGTACCGTAAGAAGTCGAGGCTTTTCTCATAGTTTTCCATTACTCTAGTCTTCCCGAGGATATTCTACATTTTACACTCATCCCTATCCTCTTTTTTCCTCTCTCTCCTTTTTAATCTTTTTTTTTGCTCATTCTCCGACTCCTCAGCTTCCTTTACCACGATTATTATTAACGGAAACATGGGCAGCCACGTATTATGTAACTAGTTTACATTTAATGTGTAGTTTAACGTAAATCAGGTTTTCAACGACTTCTTTCTCGAGGAAAAAGACACTTAATTAATCAAATCAAATCTTTTAATCGATTGATTCCTTTTGAATTTCAAACTAATGAAATCAATGAATTTTGGAAATTATGGCCTCACCGAAGTATTAGAGAGACGCATGTTCAAATTATCGATACAAAAATCATTAATAATAGAAATATGTTTCTGGGACTTATGCCCTTTTCATCCTAGGGAGATAAGATTATTTTCTTTAAAAAAGAACGGAAAATTTCAGCTGAAAAATGCTAAAAATGATTGATTTCGGACGGATAATTCACGAGTTATAAAAAATAAAAATTAATGAATTATTTTCTTTTTTTACAATCATGAAAGCTAATAAGCAAAAATTGATTATATCGCCACCCTAGAATTGAAAGGTCGTAAGTGCCATTTTTTCTTGCTGAATAATGAAAGGGCGAAAGTTAGTATTATTATGAAAAAATGAATGTAAATTCAATTTTTGTACATTTTCCAAAAACGGCACTTACGCCCTTTTGACTCTGGGAAGACGATATTATATAATTTCCCAGCGAAAACTCCCATAGCTTTCCAATGGATTGCTGAAAATTTTAAAAATCCATCAACTTTATTGTCACGAAAAAAAAAATTATTATTCCGTAAAAAAAATAGTTGGAAAATGAGAATTCAACTCCCCACGGTTATTTTTCACTGGAGAGGCATCATGTGAATTCTTTAATCGCATTTCTGAAATAGATCAGTCTTATCCACCCTCTCGAAACGCTCCCCCTTCCCCTCCATTCTCATCCCATTCCTATGAATGCGCGTACACTACAATCAAATAAAGGATGATTCATGCAATCAATAGACATAAACTAGCAAAGAGATATTTTCCACACATGGACGTCTGGATTTTCGATTATCAGATTGTACTCTCTCTAGAAGAAATCACACTATCACTTTCTGCAGTGTCGAGGGGTCCTCGTATTCCGGGGCACTAGATCGTTGCGAACAGAGAGAGTTAGAGAGAGAATGAGGGAGAAGGGAAACTAGGCGGACACGCCACCTTCCGTTGCGATAGGGAATGTACCACTTCCCGTCTATTTCAAGGAGGGGGAGAGTAATATAATCGTCGTCTAATCCACCGACGCCGTATAATCTATAACCCAATAAAGCAAATCCCTCCAACCAGATCTGGTCATGACGACTCTATTTCGAGAATCTAATGACAACTTGTGAAATTAAATTTCCATATTAATGAAATTGTTTTAGACACAGAAATATTTTTATAGCGTGAAAAAAAATTTACGTGTTATCTGAATTTCTATGATTTGTTTAAAAAGAGTGGGAAATTCGAATGGAAAAAAATGAATAAAATCAAGGCGAAACGAAACTAAATAAAAACAAATAAATTCATCATTTTCTAGCGGAAATCGGCGTTTTCCAATGATTGAAAAATCCCTGGACTTTGTTCATCGGAAAAAAAATGTTTTTCTCAATTCAGGAAATTGACATATCGATCGAAAATAAAGCAATTTATCTAGATGAAATCGTGTTATTGAAATGACAAAAGGTATAATTTTATCCGATAATTGATGCAACCAAAGATGGAGATTAAAAGAAAAAAGAAACTACATCCCATGTTCATTACAATGGATACACATGTTGAGAGTTGTCAGTTAGAACATACCATTGATTGCACAAAGTGCCGGTTGAATATCCCTCGGAATATATGCAACTCTGCCGACAAAGCCAACTAGGATTCAGGGCAAGCAGTCAGACGTACTAATACATTCCCTTTGAATACAGGGTCCATGACAACCGGGCCAAGTGTGTATCGGATATGGATGTGAAATGCAGGCGCCTTCACCAATAGGAAAATCATCTTCGGCTACGTCAATTCAATTGTATTCTGTTTATAACTGCGCCCTCCATCGTTACTATGAGTTTAAAAAAAGCTCGATTCGAAGTGACTTGATTCAAGTTGGAAAAAGCTTGAATCACCCCGAAAAGACTTGAACATCAATCGAAGCTAAGAGAAGCTTTAATAAAAACCAAGAAAGGAGCAAGTCAAGTTTGCGGAGGGATTTGACTCAAGACTGAAAAAGACTTGAATCAGACTAAAAACGAGCTTGACGCAAGTAAATTTTGCGGCTTGCTAACACTTGAGGATCTTCTTCAACAAGGTTATTGTCGACTTGCAACTTGAATCAAGTCCAAGCCGATTTATCGATTTCAGTCAATATTTTTTTCTCCTGGTGAAGAGTCGAATTTCACGAAATCAATTTTCTTGAATTTCTCGCAAACTATGTGAGATAGAGAATATTTGCTAGAGACCTTCTTTGTAGAGGAAGAAGAACGCTACAAAAAAGGTCTCTACAAAAATTTCCCTATCTCGCTTAGATTCCGAGATATTTCGTAAAAAAGAAATTCGTTGCTTTGCCCATAATTCAATTAATTCGAAATATTCCGGAATCTAAACAAGACAGCTAAATTTTTCAAATGAGCTTTCTCGCAGCGCTCTCACCTCTCCCTCCAAAAAAAAGCCACAACCGAAATTTCTCCACCTCTCTCGGATCCCGAGATAATCCATACAACCCAATCTCAATTTGAAATTTTATCTCATTAAACCGCGTCACTGAATTAATAACGCAATAAAAAAGAAATTTAATACAAATTCTCAGCTCGCCGTGTCTTATCAACCTGTTAATCATTTTTTTGCATAATTGATATTCACCGTTGGATAAATGGTAACTGATAACTCATAATACCTGAAAGCTCAACGAAAATTGCATTCATAATAAGATTGAGTTTCATCCAAGCGCAAAACTCATGAATATTCAAAATTTGTGCGTGTCAATTGACGAGAGAGAGAGAGAGAAAGGAGCGGCGAGGTGGATTCATTGCAAGTGTTGTGTGTAGTTGGGTTTTGGTATGGAACACGTACGTTTGGTGAGCAGCTGACGTGCCGGAAATGACAGGGATTCGTGATAGTGAGAGATAAGGTCGAAATCGTCCAGTGTCCCCCTATTGCAGAAATTGTCTCGCTTTACACATTCGGATTTAGTTTGTATGTGAGGGCCACGAGTGAAGGAAGGAGAGAGACTACAGAACGCTAATCCGCTTATGCCATAACCCTCCCCAGTCACTGATCTCTATTTTTTTTCAGCGATTACAGGGATAAACTGTTCATTTTTATGACCATCTGACTGTGTAATAATGCAACATGACAATAGCATCCTTGAGTGATTTTATTATTCACGAATTTACCATTTATCTCGAATCAATTCGCAGTGCGTGAAACGATGACAAATATATCGTCGCCGGACAGTCAAAGGGCGTAAGTGCCATTTTCGAACATCGGCATGAATTAATTTTTCTGGATGAACAATAAGTTACACATTTTTGTTAATCAAAAAGAAAAATGGCATATTATAAAATAGAGAAATTAATTTGACTTTATGTGGGAAATTTGAAATTAATATTTTTACAAAACTGATGAAATTATTTTGCAAATATCTTCTTCTTCTTCTTTATTAATCAAGACTCCAGGTTTCAAAACCCATCGGAGCCTGTTAAAAATATGCATCAATATATAATTATATACAGTAATATATCGTCACCGTACAATCAAAATGGCGTAAGTGCTATTTTTTCTTGCTGAATAATAAAAGGGCGTAAGTTAGTATTGCTTATGAAAAAAATGAGTGTAGATTCAATTTTTCTAGATTTTTAAAAAATGGCACTTACGCCCTTTTGACTCTACGGTGACGATATATGTATCAAAATCAATCAATCAGACACACCAGTAGAATATAAAAAAAAGTTCCAATATTAGCCATCATGTAACAGTATCAATATTCCGCATTAAATTGAAAATACCTGAAATATAAATTCACAAATAATCAGAATAAAAAACAAGTAATAAACAAATAAACATAATAGTTCAGTTTATGATAGTAGACGCGCTAAATAAACTCATAAACTATTGGTCCGATAATGATATTCCATTATTTTTAACGTCAAATTCCCCCCTCATTTCACTGGAGTAAACGAAAATGAAAAAATCCACTGACTTCATTATGACGAGGATAAATATTTTCATTCATTTTCACATCTATGGAAATTTTAAATTTCTATTTAAATTGAATATTGATGAGTTTTGAAAGAGGATATTCATTACTGTGTCAACCACCTCATCCACCAATTTCTTTGGTGTCTTGAGCGCATAAATATGCAATTCCTCCCTACCCAAAGACACATGGTATGCCACAATATGCAAGTAAAACGGTAGAGTAACGTAACTATATAGACGATACAAGGGAAATGGGGCTTGCGGTTCTAGCGCATGGCTAACATTCACCCGAGGCTTTACGAGCTTACCAATGAAAATTTTGTTCCTCTCTTTACGTTTCTATATCCACCCACTAGCTTCAACCCAACTCCCCCCCTTCTCCTGCTATCAACCCATTGAGGGGCCACACACGCACGAAGAAACGTTTCTGTCGTATGAAACGTATAAATATGCAGAAAGGCCATGGCATTGCAACGTTCATCATTCTTCCGTCTGGCTCGACGAGTATATGCTGCATACGATTCCCTACTCTTAGGGACTTTTTCCCTTTTGCAATTGTACAATCCCCCTTTCATATATATCACGACACCCGGGGGTCAGACTCATGAGGGTCATGCTCACAGACAAAAGTCATATTATTTCTAAGTTATTTCGGTTCGTTTCTATTATTTTGAATTATTTTCTTTCATATTAGAGAATCATTTTTTTATTTTTTTCACTGCAGTAAAGTCGATTTATGTGCTTTTCATGAAATATCTTGGAAACAGGAATATGGGAAAATTTTCGTTGCGACCTTTTTAAATGGGAGAAATCAGAGCTATAAAGAAGATTCCTACAAAAATTCCTCGGTTTCGTCTAGTTTTTGGAGTATCGTTGAAAATCCGGTGTTCGCCCAGATTTAAAAAAGAAAGAAAAAAAAGTATTTATTTCGATTTTATTAATATTTCTTCATATATTATTATTATTTACATAATGATAATTGAATGAACCCAAGATTTCAGAGGCTTTTTTTAAAGAGTCGGAAAAAACTTGATTGAGAAAGAGGATTGAAAATAAATTAAAATAAAAAAGGGGGGTTGATTCACACCGGAAAATGATTTGATTCGAGTCGGAAAAAGCTTGATCCAAAAAGACTTGATTCAGGTCGGAAACCACTTGATTCAGATCGAAAGAATTTAGTCAAGCCGAAAAAGTTTGATTCAAGTCAGAAAGAGGCTTGATTCAAAAAAGAATTTATTCAAGTCTTGAGAACTGACTCAAATCGGAAAATGACTTGATTCAGCCCGGAAAAGGGCTTGATTTGAGTCGGAGAAATGACTTGATTCAAGCTGGAAAAACGAATTAAAACAGCTTGATTCAAATGAGCGGTTGCTCTTGACTCAAGTGGGTTTGCCCGTTTGAATCAAGAAGATTCTTTTCAAACGAGCTTTCCGGCTTTAATCAAGCCATTTATTTTTCTCTGGGTGTTCAAATGAAATCAAATTCCTTGAAATGTTGAAATTTTCCATTTTAATCGATTTTTAATTGATTCATTATGATTCTTTGTCGTCTTGAATTTCTGCATTCTTCTATTACATTTTATTTGATTGGAAATATTACTTCCACCAACGAAAGCGCGAATGGCAGAAATAAAAGAGAATTAGTAGACACCAATAACAATTTTTTCCCTTGCGTAGCGTTTTAAATTTCTTCGTTCCCACCCCCAGTCCCCTTTATCACACTACTTTTTTCCCATCAACATTTCGATTTGAATTTTTCGTGTTCATTCACTCGTTTCATCGTTGACGATTTGTCACAAAATCCCATGAATTCATGATTTCCACTCGAGGTAAAAATATTCCCGTAATAAAATCGGAAAAAAAACTATGAAAAAAAAATTGATCGTTAGTCGAGGATTAAAATTTTCAAGCGTCTGGCGTATCTAAACCTCTTCTAATTGATATTCGGTTATGATCGAAGGGGAGCAAGGGAGGGGGAAGGGGGGAAAGTATTGTTTACTCGATTGGTCTCGAAGTGACTATGAATAATAAATCGATCGCTGCATAACGAAACACCAAAGAAAATTGTTTTCCACTGAATTCATTCGGTGGAAATTCCCAGACTATGAAAATCAAAGTGCAAGCACAGTGAAGCATTCTTTGAATTTATGGAATTACAGTGCATACGATATATACAATATGATACTTGTCTATTCCTATCCCAGGGCTTTATATTCGTTATATTACATATCACTACTGTGCAGTTGCCATGTACTCACAAAGAGTGGGTACTTCAGGCACTCGAAAGGCTTAGCAGACGAGTAATATCAGCCCACGATTACGTCACGCACATACATGGATAGATTTTATGATTGAAAAACGCGAAAGTTTCGGAAATAATAAGAGTAGCTCTTTATTATTTATAAACGTGTGGCATTAGTTTATTTTATGTGTCAATGAAGTTGAGAGAATTTCAAAATAGATTTCAGATTAACTTGATTGACAAGATCGGGTATTTTTTTCTTCACTTTTATTTATCTCGGAAACTACGGGGAAAGAATACGGCAAAAATCACTGCGAGAAACAGGAAATAATACTGTTCAAAAAAAAATATTTCAATATGTCCATTAAATTTAAAAACCGTTATTTTAATTCTAGTGCAGACAGGATTGTCCTTGAATTTTCTTATTCGTGGGAAATTCAAGAACGTTATGATTTTTAAGATCCAATAAGCATTGAAAATGCAACGAGCTACCTGAATTCCTAAATACGATTAAAAAATTGAATAACACGATCTTGAATTTTCATGAATTGCCTGAAATTTCATTAAGTCACTGCATAATCCACTTCAAATTCATCAAAAAAAATACAATTTCCTAAAAATTCGACCAATAATTTGCAATGAAATTTCAAATCTTATTTGAATATTTTCATATCAACTGAATGGTCAAGAATTAAATTTTGTGAAATTCCAAGTTAACTGAAGTTCCTCAAATATTTCAATATTTTTCCGTTTAATTTTACATAATAATTTTCCAACATTTTCCTCCAAAAATTAAGATTTTCTCGACAAAATAAAAAACAATCTATTTTTTTTTTCATGGAGTCTCAATCAAATCTGTAAGAACGCAATTGCAGGAAGGTGGGAGATGCTCCGAAGCGCATAAAGAAGTAAAAAAAACAACGGCAAACGCGCCATATGGCTGTAGCCCTTTAGTACAACAGTTAGCCTACATAATGACGAGAGAATGGAGAAGAACATCTCTGGGCTTTGCCCAACCCTTAGTAGTACCAAACACCCCTGAAGGGGGCAAAAGAGAGGGGGCGAGGGAGGACGGAGGAAGGGAGATTGGGTATGTACATTATCCCGGAAGTGTACACGCGAATCGGCTCTCGAACAACCGCGAAAGCATCCAGACTGAACGT
The DNA here is from genome assembly GCA_018902275.1 of Aleiodes sp. PSUC_FEM 10030003. Lineage (NCBI taxonomy): Eukaryota > Metazoa > Arthropoda > Insecta > Hymenoptera > Braconidae > Aleiodes > Aleiodes sp. PSUC_FEM 10030003. The sequence goes on from JABSMS010045156.1 coordinate 18,729, forward strand.
CCAGATTACCCCATTGTGTCGACATATACACAAACACATACATAGAGAATGGCTTTTGGGTATCCCGAGGCTAATACGGAAAATCACGTCCTATATTCACTATCACGGTTCATTACCTAAAACTTTAACAGCTAATAACCAATTCTCGTTGTAATCCCCTCTTTCATAAACTATGAAATACTATGAACCGAAGGGAACAAAAAATTATTTTTACAGCGTCAATGCAAATTTTTATTCTTTTGTGGATATCTCGGAAACCGTTGGGTTTACGGGAATTCATCAAGAGAGTGTTTTTGTAGCCCATAAAATTCTTCACGAAAAAGGTATCTTCATATTTTTTTCTGAACCTAAGCGTTTCAAAGATATGCACTAGAGAATGTAAAAAAATCGAGTTTAGCGATGATTTTTAAATTACTCACTTTCATTTCTATTCTTTTGGGAATATCTCAGAAACCGATGGATTTAATGCAAAATGCCAAGAGACAGTTTTTGTAGCCTATTAAATTTTCTACAAAAAAAGTCTCTTGACATTTTTTTCTCAACCCGCTCGTTTCGGAGATATTCACAAAATAATCGGCACGTAATTTTAGGAGTCGCGGCGGAGAAAATAACTTTACAAATCTTATTTGTACTACTTTGAAAATATCTGGGGAGCAATGAGGTTCAGAAGAATCCATCGAAAGCCCTCTTTTGGAGTCCATCATCCCCTCTGAATTGAGAGGGCGTAAGAGTCATTTATTTGAATCTGCATAACAAGAGATTCTCATTTATTTTTCTTCCCGCAAAATGAATCCCTGCAGGTCTCCAAAAAAGCACTTCCGCCCCTTCGATTCTCCGGCGACGAGACGTGAAAAAAATTCTCTCATTATTTCATCCCTGAATTTTACATTAACAAAAAAATATTTCACAAAATTACAATGCAAAAAAAATCACATTGTAATAATGAGAAAAAAAATACTAAATATTTACTCATTCCGTAATTACATTTCCTTCGACTCTCATTTTTTCCTCCGAAAAATTAATAAATAACATCTCTCTTTTTTTTCATCTCCTTCCATTTCCGTGTTTTTTTCACTGTTCAAAAAAAAGGGAAAAGAAATGAAAATTAAACAGCCACGGATGGATATAATGGAGGCTGTTGGTTAAACGTAAGAAAGCGAATAAAGCGAATGAAAAATAGGTACGAGACTGAAGCAGACTAACGAAAACAATAAAGAGCGATTTCTTCCAGCTCGGTGATGCCAAGTCTTCGGAGAAACCGCGATATTCCCTCAGGCTTTAACAATGCATATTACGTTCATGTCAAAAAGTCTATCCTCCATTATCCGTTGGTTTTTTTTCCACCTCTATTCTCTTTATCCACCGATACGCGGGCAATTCTTCTGATTTTAAATATCAAATTAAATACATCCTTTTTATTTACTTCTTATTCTTATTTCCATTCTTCTCATTTCAATTTTTTATACCGTTGATTTAAAGAAAAGATTGTCATTTTAATCTCGATGGAAAGTCTATTTGAATTGTGTAAGGAAGACAAGGGGAGAAGGAAGAACATTTATCCGTTTGGTACGATTCGATTCAGCAGTAATTATCGGGAAAAAAAACAAGAGATTTTCTTTCTCTCTCTTATACTTTCCCTCTTTTCTTTAGCCCCAAAGAGGACGATTTAAAAAGTTTTTCCGGCCTTTGTTGTACCAGTGGACAACACAATAAAACACAGACGAGTTCATTTGAATTGAAGGCAACTTTCGTGCTTAATTCACAATGAATTCAAGTAAATACGAAGTTATTGAATTTCGAATGAATAATTTTTTTTGTGCAATTTTAAATCTTACTGGAGACTCCTTTTAATCCAATTCGACTATACGTGGAAGTTGTGCTTGAGACTTAGAAGGAATATTCATTTGTTTTAGTTTTATTGGGGGAAAAATATACTGGCGAATATTTAATCTTTGATTACACACGAAATACATCAGAGAAGCCATTAACAACTTGAGAATTCTCTCTTCTTTTTTTTGAGGAGATTGAGGAGATAGTTGGAGCGACAACTATAATCGGATACCACCCAAATGGAGTATGGAATGATAATAAAATTCGTTTTGCAAAGCTTCAAATCTATTTTCTTTGTTCACCATCTCTTCGCATCCATTTTTAAACTTAATTCCACTCTACTCGGAGAGTAGCTTTTTTCTAGTTATAATGAAGTTTTGGGATTTTAGAAATTCTAGGGATTTGGGTGAAAAGCTGGGGGAATTTATGATGGGAAATAATATAATATGGAAATTTTATAATTAAAGATGTTTTTTTCACGATATCTCGTGAACTAGTGAAACGATAATTTCATTGGGGGAAGATGGGGAAAATGGGGCCTTTAATAAAAATTTGGGAATTAATTTTTTTGGGTGGTGATACAAAAAAATTTAAATATGAAAAAAATAGAATATTTTCGGTTTTTTTGGAAACATTAAAATTCAAGAAAATGAAAATTTTGGTAATTTTGAAAAAATGAAAATTTCAAACAGAAATCCATTTTGTTTTTACATTAAAAAAAACTAGAAATTCCAATATTTTTCAGAAAAAAGAATGAAAATTTTTTAGCTTTCAAAAAAATTGACGTAGCTCTTCCCGTAATTGAGGTTAAATTCGAATGGTGGCGCCTCTTTGATACAATTGTATTTCAACGATTCGTTCACTATTAACGAATATGAGTTTGCTCACCATTTAAACGAACCATTCGTTAACAGTTAACGAGGAATTTCAAAATTTGAACGAAAAAAATGCAAATTTTTTTAACTTTCGAAAAAAAATGCAAATTTGTAAAAAAAAATACATTTTATTTTTCTAAAAATTTTGTCTTTAAAGGTGCATTTTAGCGCCCCCCCCCCCTCCGCCTCTTTTTTGGTGATATCTCGTAAATTATTAATCCAACGATAATTTTCTTAGGGGAACATGGGGTGAAATGGGCTCTCTAAGAGAAATTAGGGAATGGAATTTTTCCTTAATGATAGTCCTAAACAAAAATCAAAAGATTGAAAAAAAATAGAAATTTTGAATTGTTTTGAAAACATGAAAATTTAAGGCAATGAAATCTCTTTAAATAAAAAAAATGCAAAATTCCGAAATTTTAAACAGAAAATGAAACTTTTTCTAACAATAGAAAGAATTTCTAAAATTTTTAATAAAGGAAATGAAAAATTTTAAACTTCCAACGAAGTACAAATTATTCAAAATCTTCACAATGTTTTTTCTCAAAATTTTGTTTCCTTCAAAGACCCCTCCCCCCCTCTTCTCCTCTATATCGTTTCTTAGCAGAAATATTCCGTTTCAATGACATCACAAAGATTTCCGAAATTCCTCATCCTCATTTCCGAAAAATCAATTTTCTTTTCAATCCACAATTATTCTGTAAACTTCAAAGAGCCTTTTTTTTCAAGCATATTAACACCTCTAATGCGTTACCTTTGAGCCCCACTCGCAATAATACATTATCCTATATGTATTCTAGTCGTCAATTCGCCTAGACTCAACGTGAATCGTTAAATACAGTCGACCGCACACAGTACAGGACTCGCGGGAGCACTCTGAAACCCGAAGAGAGAGAGAAAGAGTAAATGAATGAGTGAGAAAAAGCGAGAAGGGACACGTGGTGTGTAGTGCCAGGCTTCGTAATGGACGCGTTTGTCCGCGGTCCATTAAAAACACATCGGTTTCATTTGCGCAACCCACGAACCGGATGGCAATGAGTTTTGACCAAAGGGATCAAAAGAGAGATCGTAAAAAAAAGGTTTGACCGCCAAAAAAAGCATGAAAGGAACAAAAAAAACGCATAACCTGCGCCCTTGATCATTTACATATATACACACATTGAAAAACCAAAATCAACAAGTATACTTCGGGTGGCGAGCATATAGAACACAATCTATCACGCGTGTCCCTAAATTCCGGGGAGAGGGAGAAAGGGGAATTCAACGTTACGTTTAAATGCACCGATAAACGCTGATGATCCGGTAACCACGAGCAGCCTGAGCCACTATGTTCGTTCAGGTAGACCGTAGAGTCAATATTTAACTGGCCATTAAACCAAGAGAATCACACATTCATCTCGATCCTTGTTTATCTTCCTTTTTATTCAGTTTTTTTTTCGTTGCCGAATAAAGGGAAGAGTTTAAACAAGGAGAATTAGTGGGTAAGAGGTAATAATTGGGGTCTCAAAATCAATACGATTTGGTGATCAAGGGTTTGAGAATTGAGGGGCATTATGGGGGAACGGTTGGAGACAATTTTTTGCGGGAAAATTGAATTGGAGATTCTTTTCCAACGTCTGCTTTTTTTTCGTTCGGCTAGAAATTTCAGGTTTTAGTGGATATCTCCGGTTCTAGTGATCCCAGTGGGTTGGAGATGGTCGGAAATTGAAGGTGAGATGATTTCACATCAACTTCTTTTTTTGTGAATCGATTTTTGACGAGAATTAGGGGAGTTATTGCGGATTTAATGAAAAACAGTTTCACAGTTGTATCTTTGGTAATTTTTGAGTAAAATGAAGTCCCAGAAAAAGAAATTGACGGGAAATGTCCTCAGCTTTCATTTGCGACCGACCTGGATGATCTCCGACCAATAGGACCGAAGATATTCGCAAAAAACTGCGTTTCGGATTGAGATGAAAATCAATCTCTTCAAATTTCCATCAGAAATTGGAGGTTTCGCTCCAAAAATTGTTCGTCCTTCATTGATTTTACGCAGTACTTCCTTCTAACCGATCGGTCCTCCAAACCCCCCCCCCCCCCCC
>JABSMS010045266.1:0-23465 GCA_018902275.1 Aleiodes sp. PSUC_FEM 10030003
TACTAAGAATTGATGATTTTAACACTTTGAACATTTTATTAACGATACAATTGATAAAGTAAATATTTAATTATCACTTCTCTTCATTTTTTGGTTTTGAAAAAAAAGAGTAAATTTATACCAGACCGGGCAAGTAAGTACTTGGTTTTTTTTTGGCGCCAGATTTTTCCTCTCAGCCGGAATCACTTGGCGGTCACTCCAAAAGTCACCGAATGATGCTCCCCGTCCATTATGTTGGCGTACAGTAATCCCGGACGTATATTGACCCAACTCATTATCACAAGTGAGTAACGAGCAAGACGAAACGCAAGTACGAGCAAGGACCCAAAGTGAATAAAAAAAATGTCCATTCCTCTTCATTGTGTTTAAATGTAGAAATACCGCGGTTTTGTCGGCCATGAAATTCCTTTATTTTTAGAAATCAAAGTATTTGTTTTTTGCATACCTTGAGAGATTTCATAGTTTCTTTGAATTTTATCGAATTTTATCGAATAATTCATAACGTTTTTTATGGTAATTATGGAGTGAGATGATTCCCTCATTGGTTGAGTTATTGTCTGAGAATCAGTGATTAATTGAGATAAGAAACTTCTCTTTTCTCTGCAATTTTTTAAACAGAATAAAGAAAGTTTTTAGAATTTAATTGGAAATACGGGGAATTGAGAAAGAGTTTAGTCATTCCGTCGGTTTTTCCCTCGAGATTTGAACATTGATAAAATTCCAAACGATAAATCTTTATTTTGGAATCCCATGAAGTCAGATCAGATTGATAAAAAAATGACGCTTCACTCAAATTTCCGGAGTAGATAACAAAATAATTCGAAATTGTTTCATTGAATTTATAAATTGTAAAAATTGAAAATATTTTTAAATACGTTGGAGCTAGTGTTAGAAAAAAAAATGATAATTCAATATTAATATACAAATGAAATATCAAAATCGCAATTTTGATTCTAGTTTTTTTTTAAATTCTAGTTGAAACAGAATTATCCTTGAAAATCCATTAGTCATGGAAAATTCAAAAATTATATCGTCGCCCTAGAGTCGAGAGGGCGTAAGTGCCTTTTGTTAAGAATATACAAAAATTCAACCTACATCAATTTTTCCAGAAGAGTAAGAAGTTACGCCCTTTTATTAAACAGTGAAAAAATGGTACTTACGCCCTTCCGATTTTAGGGCGACGATATGATTTTTGAGATTAGATAAAAATTGAAATTTCAAGCAGTCTGAATTTTTAAATTCGAATAAAAAATTAAATAATCTTAGAACTTGACTTCTTTTATTAATCGGAAATTCAACGGAGCATGGCCTTGAATTTTCACGCATTGCCTAAAATTTCATTTATTCACTGAATAATCCACTTCAAATGTGCACAAAGAATCATAATTCAATAGAATCTTCAATAATAATTTCTTCTGAAATTTCAAATTTCATTTGAATAATCTCGTACCAAATGAATTTTCAATAAAAATTTTCTGACAGTCTATAAAATTCTTCACGAAGTTCTATTTCCATAGATTCGACCCTCCCCACAAAAAAATTCCCACAAAACTTCTCAGATTTCAAAATATTCGTCAAAAATCCATTGGAAATCACTATCAATTCAAAAAACTTAACTTCGCTATTGAATTTAACAATATTTTTTTATTGCCAAATCGTGACTGCATGAATTTAAATTGAATTCCGGTGCGTAAAAACTTCCGGTGGATTTATAGAATTCAATGGCACATGAAATTCCCTCTGAATTAATTTACCATTCTTGCAAAAGCTCATGGGAATAAACTAATCCTTCATCTACATATCATAAAAAATTACGGCGCTATTTTTTATTCTACTTCTTCATAGTCAAGTATACAAGATCGTTAATCAAACGAGACATTTCAATGACGAAATGCTCATCGAATTGATCTAGGTTACCTCCCATATATTTTATGACCTAGAATGAGCATTCCTCATCACGTACTGTGGTTTTTCAGTAATTATTCAACAAGGAATAAGGGATATCGTGTTGCGCTGAAGGATAATGTGTGCAGACGTTTGAAATGAGAGAGAGAGGACAGAAAAATTAGTCGAACGTGGTTGTATAGCCTCGCTCTCGCTGTCATCTTTCCTGGTTTTTTATAATGCTCAAGTGGTTTATATAATAACGTTTATGAAGGTCGAAGAGTTTTGCACTTACGTCGAGGAAGAAGTGACAATTGAAATGTGTTTGATTTTCTTCAATTTATGAATTTAATTTTCAATTTTTATTGGTAATTTCATTGACAAATTTAGCCACTCAAGAATTTCATTAATAAAAAATTGTTTCTTGATGCAGCGATAAGAAAATGGAGATAGCATCTATTTTAAGGCAATGAAGCTGAGGGAATTCGGGAATTTTAATGGCTCCAAGAAATAGCCACACTGTTGAAAAAAAATTGAAAATTCAATATCAATATTGAGATTAAATTTGGAAAGCCGTTGTTTTAATCCCAGTTGAGACAGAATTATCCTTGAAATTTAATTTTTCATGGAAAATTCAAGAAATATGATTTTCAAGATTCAATAAGCATTGAAATTTCAAAAAGCGACCGAAAAATTTCGATAAACCTACCTAAAGATATTTACCGACAAATCAGCGTTGGATGATAATAAAAACTCTCATTTTAATTTTCAAAAATTATGAATGAACGTCAATATCGTTTAATTACATTTTCTCCATCCCACAAACCATCGTTCTCCCATCTACACTTACACAAAGTGGCAAACTCCAATCAATAACCAGTTTCCCACTGAAAAAAAAAAAATCCTAAAAAAATTGAAAATTCCCAAAGGAAAAAGCATCCAACAAAAAGACAAGAAATGAAAGAAAACTGACAGAAACGAATGGAGAACTTTGAAAGGAGTATCCTGGATATATACGTGGACTACGCGATTCCACGCGCCACTGACTCGGTAACTCACTTGATTCCCCCAAGAATCCAATACAGTACGATCATTTTTTTATTCCCAAAAATAAATAAAAAATAGACTAGAGTTCGAATTTTCCGTGCACCTCTTGTGCGTGGATAAATAAAAATAAGTTAAAAATAAACTGAAACCCAGAAGAACTCAAGCAAAAATTGTGAAAGAACAGCGGAAAGAGAATGAAGAAAGGGAGAGGAAAGGAAAACGAGCTGGGCGGAGCACACTGCCACACTACCAGAGTCAAAACAAATAACCCAAGACGTTTCAATTCCCCTTAAGAGTTGCCGGCATTTCGTATTTTTTGACCTATCAGAAAGTCAGAAATTTCTACCGTTTTTACTTCATCCCCCTCCCCCAAAAATAATTCCTTTCTCTCTCCTGACTGGTCCAATGAAGAATCATTCGTTTCTACATTTAGTTGAAATGAAGAAGAAAAAAAATCAACGAATCAAAGGAAAGAGAGAGAGATAATATAAAGGTATAATCGTTATAAATTACAGGTAAAAACGTATGTGGCATTTAGGAGTTATAATTGATTGCGTCTCACTGAGAGAAATGAGGATAACCGAGCGAGTGAGTTTATAACATCGTAGGTATAAATTATAATTGAATTAAGAGCCCTTGAGCTCTTAATTAACTGTGTGAGTCCGAAATGTTAAAAGAAAAAGAGATGAGGAATCACAGCGACCCCTCTATTTTATTACGTTTTGACCCAGTGTTCTTTTATCTTCATCATCATTATGAGTTTATCGTTTTCTTCATCTTCGTTGCTTAATTTTTTTATTTTACTTTTTTCTTCAATCTTTATTTTTACAGCTGAGAGTCTTTGTCGCGTCATACCGTTTTAATAATTTACAACGCGAGGGATTCAGTGTTCTTTATAGCGCTTCGTATCCTTTGTTATTTTCTTTTGACGATGCCGAATGTTGTGGAGACTGATATTCAATTGGAAATCATTTAAACGTAACTTTAATTCAATTTAAATCGAAAAAATTAATTCACCATAAAAATTAAATTCAGAAATAAAAGAAAAGGCTTATATGACCATTTACTCATTTTTATTAATTTTTTTGATTCTTAATTCATTTTGAAAATGAATTTATTATTATTCCTCAATTTTATCAATTCTTTCATTAGTTGCGGAATTAACGAAATTGTTCATTCAATTTCATCGACTAAGAAAAAGGGCTCTCGAGGTCCTTGTAAGCTTCCTTGATTCCACACGGAAAAAAAAAAAACAAAAATTACTGTACCTTTGCAGTAACCACGGAACATTTTGATGGTGAACAAAAAAATACTGAACCACCCACTAAAATTTTTGGAGAAGTTTAGGAATTGTTGAAGAGATTACTTTAAAAGTTTCATCAAAATGTCTCGTGGTTACTGAAAAGGTACGGTAATTTTTCATGATTTTTTTCTCCGTGCAGAATATCTTTAATATAACGTAAAAAGAATTTTTCAACCCTATTTCAACATTCACTTACTGAATCATTCTCTTCATGTATCCTACGCCGCAACGAAATTTTAGTTATGTCAAACAGCTTTCAGGTGATGAAGGAACTCGATTGATTTCACGGTCAACCTGACACACAAAGTAATTTAAAATTGTCCGTTAACAATTTTTTTAATTCATTTTACTCACTTCTCCATTTCTTTTTTTCCACGCGAAAGTATCGTATTACCGTGAAACCTGTCGATGTCTTCTGATCACAGTGCAGAAGCAATTAATTCACATCGATATCGATCTTGATGAGGAACGTATTAACACCTTCTCCATGCTAAAAAAAATGATGGAAAAAAAAAGGTAATAAATTTGTTTTTTATCGTAATACATTTCGCATTCCCTTTTTTAGATTCAGAGGAAAAAAAAAATACAAAGTATATTCGAATCGTTTCTCTACCCTGTAGAATCGTAAAAACAGACATTTATTGTCACACGTACTTTCACAATGAACAATGAAAAAAAAAACGAAGAAATATTTCGAAAGGAAGTAAAAACATTTTTCGTCAAAACGAAACGAGAAAACTTTCAGCAAACAGTAGTTACGAGTTGCACATATTTTTTCGAAATAAATAAATTTTAAAATGGATAAAATTGTTTAAATAAATAAAGTCACTACGTATTTTGCGGAATAATAAATTCACTGATAATTTTCGATTTTTCATTCTTCCCTCAATTTTTTATTTGTTTATCTAAGAATAATTCGAAGAAAAAAGAACAGTAGCCTATGGATTTAATGTTATTAGTCACTTACTTCATGCAAATTCGTAACCAAAAAATGTCCGCGATGTATAATTCATTGCTTTGGCTTCTTCTTGACTGTCTGCACCGACTCGAGCGCCCTAAGGCGATCACACACAATTCTCTCGAGTGTTATAGTCCGGCTGCGCCTACACATTCACCTCTGGTGGTTGTAAAGTACAGTAAAATAAAGAAAAATAGGAGGCACGTTTTTAAGAATAAAAAGAGAAGATGAGAAATAAGAAATATTAAAAAAAAATTAACTTCTATTTATTTTCAAATTTAATTGGTAAATAAATGGAAATCCTTCAGTGAGACACTTAAAGCATTAATAATTATGCAATTAATGTAATAGATAACCCTGCGGCAATCGTACAAGGTAATGCAATCATTTACATCTGCAAGTTCTCAACCGAGATAAAATCAGAAGCCATCTGAGCCTTGAGTTCATCATACCGCTTCGTTATTTATTTTTAATTATATTTTTTCACTGTTAATTTTTTTAATTTATCAAGCTGATGGAATCTTGAAATTTCGCCGATTTCAATAGAAAGATCGGAAAATTTCCGATGAAGTATAGTACAATTGATTTTGATTAAATCGTTTTTACATATTTCACAAATAAATTTTCATTCTTGTTTATTCGATTATCTCGGAAAGTATCGGAGATAAATCAATCGTGTTACCATATTTTTCAGCGGAAATTTTCCAATCTTTCCAATGAAATTTACAATTTTCAAAATCAATTAACTTCATTAATACTTGAATCAAAAAATTTTCTCTATGCTCGGATAAAATCATTCATAACGCGCCTGACCATTACAAGATTTATCTACTGAAATTTCTAGACGCGTCAAAGGAACAAAATTATTGCACCGATGAGACGAACAGTTGGAGCGAGAGGGATGAATTGTTCCACAAACTTTTTCGTACTTTACGATTGAAAACTTCGTGGATGATGACATAAAGTGCGGGTTTTTTCAGCGATAACTACGAGCGCTCAGACGATGGAAAAATCGGTGACTAATTCATGTGGTAATAAATGAAGAGTTATTGAATTAATGGAAAAAGAAAGAGAATGAATTTATAAATAAAAATAATGTGAAAACGTTACGCTCAATGATCCGAGACTGTGAATTTGGGTCATCGGATAACGCGACACTAAATTGAATTATTTCGATATTTTTATTGTTGATTTCACCATTTTTGTTTTTTTTTTTCAATGCAAAAACTTTTCTCAAATGAGGAATCTAAATTTAGTTGAAATATTTTTTATTGTAATTGATAGAAATTTCATTGGGTTTGTTTTAATGAAATGAATCATTTTTCATTGCAAAAATGAACGGAAGATAATTCATTGTGTCTCATTCGGTACACTTGATTCACACAAATCAAATAATTTATCAATGTTCAATGAATTATTTACATGCCAATGATAAATTGAGTCTACATCGTTGCTAAATAAATTGCATTGAGGAGTGATGAAATCAATTGATTCTAATAAATCATGGGAATAAAGAATTTCAATTCACGGTGAAGAAAAGTGGTTTGAGGATTTTTCAAAAATGGTAAAATCCAATTTGGAAAAATCGATGGAATCCAATGGATTATTTTTATAATATGATTTTTTTTAAATGATTAAAATTCTTCAGCTATTAATGGAGAAAATTGATGAATAAAATTACATGTGGTTTAATGGGGAAAAATTGATGATATCTTGATAATTACGGAATTTTTTCATGCTCCAAAAATTTCAGAATTTTTTCATTATTTTTGGTGGATTCAACATTTAACTACTTGTAAAATTATTTATTAATTTTCTCCATTCCTTAAATGCCCGAAGAATTTTACTGATTTTGTTTTACCATAGTATGAACATAATTTACTCGGTTTCATGAAATTTTCAGAATTTTTTCAAAATCCTGAAATGATAATGAATTTTATGGATTTTTGAAAGTTCAACAATTTCATTGCAAAACCAAAAAAAAGAAAATATTCACTTAAATTGTGTTTCAAATAATGAAAAAACTATTGGAGCAAAATGAATTGTCTCAAAGCATTTTTCAACTCAAATTTCTCTGGCTTCCAACGGAACTGATGGAATGAAGAAATTCCGTGAAATTCAATTGACGAAATTAACTGAATTCAACTGTTTTCATTATTTTACACAATTTGTAAGATACGAGAAAAGATAATTGGATGGAGGTGGATAAAACGAGGCTCTTGGGGTTAGCCACTGCTTAATGAAGAAATCAGACGGGCCACCCGTGTGTCTCGTGACCCAGCGGGTGCCTGATATTTATGATAAAATCATAATTGCAATAAAGACACGTAAAAAAATGTAAATTATTGAATAAAATGAGAAAAAAATCTGGGGGCAAAGAAAAATTATTAGCAATAAGTGAAGAAGCTTAAGCGGAAATAAAACACTATCTTGAAGACCACCTGTATGGCTGTGTTTTGTAGCGCACTGAAGCGTATCGTGAGAGAGCAATTAGCCTTGCAATTGAGCCAGACGATTGGATAGTGAGCGCGTACGGTTAAAACGTTGCCGCTGTATTTGCTCGACCATGACCAAGTCCCTCCCCGATTGGCATGTAAACGCACGCAAATGGGACTGTGTCTTCAAAATACTTTACTTGTTTATTCTTTTTTTTCTTTGGAGTCTTCAGTACAAATCATGCGCTAATTGCATTTAAGAGAATTCACATAAATACAGTTGCAATGGGCAATAGCGACAGCTTGCGAAAATTATTTGATAATTTTTGGTTGCATTAAGTGATTGTGAAGAATTATTCGGAGGAAGGAATAAATTTATGCTTTATGAAATTTGGTGATTTAATTGGAGTTTGGATATTTGAAAAAAAATCGAAAATTTGAAAATTCGAAAAAATCGGAAATTCTTAAAATATTCGAAAAATTTTCTAAACTTGAAAAACGATTTTATTTTCTTGAATGTTCAAATTCTTTTGATTGGAAAAAATTTCGAAATCTTCAAATTACCGATTTTTCGAAATTTAAAATATTTTTTGAAAAATCGAAAATTTGAACGAATAATTAAAATCCGAAATTTCAAAAATATTCAAAATAAATTGAGTCATGAAAAATAATCGAGAATTTAATTTTTTTCAAATACGTTTTTTTTCGAATATTCGATTGTTGTTCGATTGACAAGAATTGGGTCATCATTATCGAAAAAAAACCGCAACTCTTTTATTGCTCAATAAATTATAACTTCTAAATCCTTTAACAAAGATTTTGTAAAGGCGGTGAGAATAAAAACGGAATGAGAAAGAAAAATATAATCTGATATTTTACGATGTCTTAATAAATCACTTTTTTCATCGATAAAAGTTCCGATAGTGGCCCTTTTTTATTTCTAGGCTGAACAAACAAAACTTGTTTGTAATAAACTCGTAATTTCACAATATATATCGATAATAATCGATATCCATCTGGTTAAATATGATTTATTCGTCACGATTTAATTTTTTCTCGTGAATTGACGCGGATAACTGAATTCACCCAGTGTGAAGTTTTAAAAATAAAATTTCGAATTAAATCATGAGTCAGTTTTTTTTTAACTTTCCTCCAGTAATAAAACACTATTGATTTTACTCGATTGATTTTCGTGAAACACAGTTCTCCTGAATTCTCCTGAATTTCATTAATGAAATCTACTCAGGTTGCCGAAAAAAAGAGAGAGAGAACGATAGGATCACCCTAAAAGTGCGGTACGAACTTGTGCGGTTTCCCCCGCCCCCACCAAAATGTCTCACGTGACTAACCTCAGATGAGTCATTGAAATTAAGCCCAATGAAAAAAAAGAAGTAAAAAAAATAATTCAATAAAAAAAAAATGCATTTTTATGATGCAACGATTTTTCTTATTGCTGAATTTTATTCGACGTTTCTGCGAGCAAATGGCAAGAAAAAACCGTTGAAAAATCGACGGTAGATTAATTTTCAAATATCCCCGAAACTATTGGGTTGACGAAAATTTATCAAGAGACCTTTTTGCTTCTTCGTTTCGGAGATATTCGCGATACAATCTGCTAATTAGTTCTTTGCTAATTTTTAAGTTGAAATTCTTCAATGATTTACGCGCTGATCAACTGTGTAAGACTCAAAATCTTTGAAAGTTCATTACATTTGTACTCTGCATTGTGTTTTCACTTGTGGCAGCAGAGAGACAAATTTTTTTCGAAATTTCTCGTTGTGCTGCGTATTAATTATCATGAAATTCAAATAATTCCTGCCGCGTTTCCCTCATGAGGTAACCAAATTAGGATTAAAGTTATTTTTTGCATCATTTCGTCTTTGTTTGCCTCAAGTATTCGAAACTTTGTTGATTTCACACCATTCGCGAAAGAAAACCAATGTAGATAAATGAATAATGGAGTTTATAGCGTCAGACTCACGAACGCCATCTCCGTGGAATGCAACTTTGCAACAAACAATCGTTGGGATAAAATTTGTTTCGTTGTAAATTTCCGGTGAATTTTGCCTCTAACCCGAGTGAGCGACAGATGAAACGAGGAAAAAAACGTGGATGCATCTTTCCGTTTGCAACGATAAATTTGGCGTCCACTAACAGTTAGAAGAGATCGTTGTTCCAATTTCAACTGGTTTATTTTAGATACACACACAATTCACGAGTGTAAACACATCGAGTTGACAGTAGGGGGGGATTAAGGGAAAGAACTGATTGCCGAAGGGAATAGAAGAAGTTACAAAAATAATATTGCGTGAAAATTAGTTTGGAGAGTGATAGTTGTAAATTTTGTGGGATTAGGGCGATCACATTTGACTATTACGAGAAAATGGGTGGAAAAAAAACCGTAATCCCAAGCCTCTTGCAATCTTCTCGAACTCCTCGAGAGTGTCGAGACACTGGTATGATATGGCGCCTAAGAATTGGCTCGTCGCTATTATCGAAACCCCGTCATCACGGAGACACGTTTAATTTTTAATAATTTTTTTAAATCACAGTCTCGAAACTAGTACATTTATATCAGCCTCTCCTGCAGCACTTGAAATTTAGAGGAACAAAAAATCACGGAAAAAAACCTACGGAAAAATAAATTAATTACGTCACTTGGAACGATCGAACTTTGCGTTTATTTTGAGTAAAAAAATTCAATTCAAGCTGAATCATTTAATTTCCATGAATTCAAATAATATCCAGTGGAATTGTGTCAATAAAAGAGACTCGTGAAATTTAATACGTTAAATTCACGAGAATAGTTTTTTAAAAATCGGTAGAATTAATTATTCCTCATTCCTCGCGATTCAAATTAGTCAGCGGACGGCGTTTTACTTTTTTTTCCTTCTGGAATTTCGGTATCGCTCTGTTAGACTCATTCGCAGATGAATAGTATGGGTACAGATCATGCGAGAAAAAAAGCGGCTAATGTTCCGACAGCGTTGACTAAGTCTCGTAATTATCAAGAGCTTGGCGTGACGTGTCCCTTCGAGACCACTGACGAATGCCTATTTGAAATATTGAAGTTAATTGTTAAATCTATTTTCCAACGATAATGAAGTTGATTGGATTTTCGAATTTTTCAACTTTATTAAAGCCGAAAAAACCGGAGCGGTAAATTATTTTTCAAATAATTCAGTAGCGAAGAGGTAAAACAGGATAATTCGATTTTTTTCTGCCAATAGTTTTCCTCAAATATCTCAGAAACTAATGGAGATACGTCCTTTTAGTCTCCGTCCTTTTTTGTAGTTCTTCCGACTTTCTACAAAAAATGTTTCGGGAAAAAAGGCGTATCTCCGTTCCCAAAATATCGGCAAAATAGGATCGACAAAAAAAAACGACTATTTTTATTTTGTCTCTCCACTACCGAATTCAAATACTTTCGCGCCAAAATGAATTGAATTACCGCGTAATTTTTCCGATCTTTTCAATGAAATCGAAAAAAATCGAGTATCCATGAATTTCATTATCTCAAATCGAAATTTTACGTGAATGAATTTTCAAGTATTCCTATCGTTCAAAGAGATTTCATAATAATGAAGAGAATGGTCCCGCAGAGAGACAAAAACCTTGTCATTCACGTGCCACCGTACCTGAGCACTGACATCCGGGCAGGACGAGATGCTCTCTTCAAGAAGCTTTTAACCCCTCTTACTTGACAAATAAAATCCCCGTGCGCAAAGGATTCAGATGATTCATTCTTCCTCTTTCCTCTCGAGGCCATTTTATCTTCCTCAAGTAAAAAAAAAAAATTTTTTAGATATTCTATACGGTTTCGGATGTCTGTGGCCGTTGTCCTCCCTAAGAATACGACGCTGCATCAAGAAAACGTCTGACGTTAGAGATTGATTACAACTGGGTCGATCACTTTTATCATCCGACACTGAATCAACAGATCATTACATAAATCCTTGAGTACCCAATGTCTCCGCATTTACGTATATATGTATTAAGCAAAAAAAAAAGGAAAATTGTGTTTGGTTAGATTTTATTTACTTCGATCGTCGGTCCTTGAAAATATTTTTATGCTTCATTTCACTCGTTTTGTTTCTCTCTTTTTGTCATCCCTTCTTTTCAATTCAATAATAAAAAAGAGAAAATACGCGGAATGACGTGAAGCGTGGCAGAATGAAATGATGACGCCGTCGGAACGTCGCCACTGGTACGACAAAAACTCTGTGTCGCGTGGATCCACTTCTCACGCGTATATAAACCAAAGGCACCAAAACTGGTATTACACTCAGATGACTCCGTCATTCTTTTTTCTTGGTAAACTAGTAGTGTTTCATGGTTTTATATGTTATCCAAGTGTATATAACCACTTGATGTCAACACGGTGCTGATTAAATTATTTCTTTAATTCGCGGTTGATAATTTAATATGAATCCATTTTTGTAGAGTGGCGGAAGAGGATGAGTTTAAAAATCGAATTGTGTTAAAAATAGCTTAAAAACTACGGAATTTACGAGATTTTGGGGAAAGACGTTTATTCGTTAGGAGTAGCCGATGAAATTCTTCGTTGAAAAGGTCTTTCAACGTTTTTCTTCAAATTCACTCGTTCCGAAGATACTCGTAGGATAATCTGAAGGTGTATATTTGATTTCATTTCGTTTTGTGAATTTATTTGTCCATTTTTCATCGTTGTTGTGACTATCATGTTTTTTTTATTGTAGTAATTTTTTGAGCAATAATCTTTCGTTCGTTCTCATAAATTAAAAATTACTTTCTTAATGCAATGATAGAAACGCCAAAAAATCGGGTTTTCTCAGGTGATGAAGTCGACGGAATTTGCGAATTTCGATAATTTCGGTGAATAACCAGGAAAATTAGAGGAAAATGATTCAATAGAATCTTCGCCGGACCAATAATTCTCGAGTTATTAAGAAAAGAAAACAGAAATTATTTTCTTAATTATCACGGTAATTACTAATCTAAAATTTATTCCTATTCTACAAAGTCTTCATCTCTTCAAAATTTTATTTTTCTAAAAGAAAAAAAAATCGAAGAGATCGCTCGCGATTTATCGAAAATTTTGGATGATGAATACAAAATTTTTCGGTGCAAATGAGTCTACTAATAAAAATTAATCATCAATTTTTCGTCAACAAGAATTCGAGCAGATGCCGATGAAGACTTGAAACAATTTGCCCCGGCCATCAATCGTAACGTGAAAGAATTTCACATTTCTTTTCACCTCACGCAATTTTTTCGTCCTCATTCACCGAAAAGTGAGGATTTATTTTTTTTCCCCAATAAAGAGACAAAAAATCCCCATAAAACTATTTGTCCACGCTAGTGATTTGTAGGCAATTCGTTTCGCTTGTTTGGAAAACATTTGGCCAATGGTAGACATTGTCCAGAATGACCAGGTGATTCTTCCTCATTTTTATGTAACCAACGCACCGGGAGACTTTCTTATGAAAGACGCACGCGCCTCACTAAATTTACCTCTAACTCCGGTGAAAATCTTTCACCAAATATTACAATCTCAATGGATGAAAAAGAATCCGTGAAATTACCGTACACCAGTCTAAAAAATGTTAGGTTAGGTCAGGATTTTTACCCTCCTAGCCTCAAAATTCTCCTTTTTCCTTCATCTGAGCCTTCTATCAGTCTAAACTGAATTAAAAATTTCTCCAACTCAATTAAAAACACTTAACTAAAAAAAGTGAGTATCACAAAGTAAATGGACTTTTACGTCCACTTAATTTACGTTACTCCTCTTTTCCTCATTCATAAAAGAGGAAGAGCCCCTTCAAAGAAATTATATTCTACTTTCTTCAAAAAGCGAGAATCCCAGCAAATGCAAAAAGCACTGTCTCCCTTTCCTCTCTCTTCTCTTCGCCAAACGCAGTAGGCAAAAAACCACATGAAAGTTTTTCACTCGGGGGCTTATTCAAGTGTCGGTAGTTTTTCACGCGGCAGGCGACACAATCCCCACTAAATCCCCCTTTAGATGAGTCCCCCACGTGCTACAACGAGGGTGTCCACGCTGGTTCACATCCTCTTTGGTTGGTTCGCCACTCACTCGTGCGCGCTCTGAATTCAGTAACGGAGTGATTTTTTGACGACACTAGTCCTTCATTCTCCTCTAGTCTGAACCTTAATCCGTTTTAATTTTTAAGTTAATTATTTTTGTTTGACTACGATTAATGCTGCAGTGAGATGTTCGAATAAATAACTGTGAATTTTTTCGAAGAATTTTTCATTTTTTTAAACTAATTTATCATCAAACACTGAGGGTTAAAGTACCCATTAGCGTAGTGGATCGATGGCAAGTTGAGTGCCAGTGGTTTTAATCAACTTTTCATTAAATTAGTGATCAGTGTGTTGGTGTTTCTCCCCTCTACCTGTTGGTCAACGAGCCATTCTCCGGCTTCATTGTTTTTACTTTCAATCTTGAAAATAAAATAGAAGAAAATTTGAAACATGCAAAAAAAAGCCTGACAGTTTCACGAGTGAATGAATTTTTTCGCATAATTAGAAAGCATCAAGAGTGATAATTAATTGGTGCATTAAGCTTGTTAGCAAGTTCAAATTATTATCAAGTAATTTTATCATCGAAATTGTGATTAGAATCTAATGGACATGATGCGCTACATTAACTCGCGATGAGAGAATTTATTCGGTGAGTCTTCTTTTCTGTTTTATCCACTTTTTTTTCTCCAGTGACAACACTTGACCTGTCATTTTGGTAATTCCCATGGATCAACGAAGAAATTCCTGTTGCGCTATCGCCACGTGCTCTCTCTTTCTCCTCGTTGCGTCAAATTCGCCGGTTCAATTTGAATTGCGTAATAAAAAAAATTGAAGAGGCAAACATAAAACAAAAAACATAAATAAACATATTAACATCGACGAAAGGATTAAAGAATCCCGAATAAAATAATCATCTATTAATAAATTTCTCTCGGCTTTTTTTGCGTGTGATAACGTTACGTTAGCTGACCATTCGCAATAATTTGCAAACTACGATAGAATTGACTCTGGTGTGTTTGTGTGTGTTTGGTATATTATTACCTCACGCTTTTACAATACTCTTCGCCATTGACGTTGGGTTTTTGCGGCGACTTTCACGTATACTTGCGATTCGCGGTGGTTCTACTGTGGAGAAAGGCGTGGCTTTCTCACCGATTAAAATCGTAAGAAAAAAAACGATCTCTCAATTCAAATATATTCTTAACAAAAAAAATAATTAAATCATTATTTCTTAAATTCAAATAAAAGCGCCAGGAAATATTAGTTGGGTGTTTTGAGAAGTCGACATTGGTTCGAATGGCGTTTAGCTAGCACTCCTGTACCGAAGAATCGCGGTGCAATTAAAGCGCGAAACCCGAGTCGGCAGCGCTCGTTTCACTGTGTATACACACATTAATATATCTATATGTGGTATACGGGTATTACGAGCTGATGCGTGTCGGGGGAGGGGAATAAGTGTGTACTGTTGATGAATGTGCAGTAGGAAATCCACTGGGAGTTTTGTACCACCGGAGCAAAAGCGCGAGCGCCACACACGTGTTTACTGTGTCCCTTTACTTACTATATATACCTTTAAACTTGATTAATTCGCCCACTCAATTTCGCGCCATTAATATTCCAACTGCATTAAATCCTTCGGATATCTTGAATTCATTTGATACTATGAATAATTTCTAATTTTTTTATTTTTATTGTTTTGGAAAATTATGCGAAATTCAGTTATTTACACTTAATAAATGTAATTCATTATTCACGAAATAATTGTTATAATAATTATTGTGGTATTATTGTGGCACACACTGTCTGGTGAGTCCAATCACTCGAGGGAATCAAAGCATAAAAGAATAATTAATACTATAATACACGTATAAATGTCGGTGTCGGTCATGTTGTACGTCGTGTTGTTGACTCACCTGTGTGTTCTTGTAGTAATACGAGATTTACTCTCATTGCGCAACCGACAACTTTCCCCCACTCTTTTCTCCCCCCTCTTTGCCTTCATGCCGCACAGGATTGTTCAATTTTTTACAGCGAGATTGTTGAATTGAGGGAAATTTTCGGCTTTGGGAATAATGAGTTGATGGATTTTATAGATTTTTAGGATTTCATTGGAAAGCCAGGGAAATTTGCGATGGAAAATGATACAAAATAATGGATTTATCTCCGATATTTTTCGAGATAATGAGAAAGTGGAAATGGGGAAATAAATTATTTTTTAATATCTTGAAAGTCGTGCGCCAATATTGATTGTATTACATGATTTTATTTAAAAATTATTCAAAATCATTATTTAAAATTTAGCGAAAAAATAGTGAAATATTTCAAAAATTATTAGTTAAATTTCCATAAAATTATGAGTTTTTGTACACATTTGGAGGGAATTATTCAGAGAATCTATGAAATTTTAGGCAATTTATGAAAATTCAAATATATTCTCTCGAATTTTCCATGACGACTGAATTTTCAAAAATAATTTAGTCTCAACTAGAATCAAAATTACGGTTTTGAGAATTAATGTGCATACTGATATTGAAGTTTCAATTTTTCTTAGTGTGGATTTTATGTAGAATTTTTAAAAATTTATTAAATCCATTTTTTAAAATAAAAAACACGATTTTTCTTAAATTTTTCGATTTCTAATGGTTTACCGATTTTTATCATTTTATTCTTTTCAATCACTGATTATTTATTGATTCCTTTCTCAATTTATGTGTTCCAGGTTACCACAGCTTGCCGTCTTAGCGAAGATTTTGTGCCTCCTGATGGTGAGTCTATTTAATGAATTAAAATCAAATAAAAAATAAAGAAGCATAAAAGAGGGAAAATTGAGAAACACGATATTCGGCTGTCAAATGGAACTAGCAATAAAATGTTAAAATTATACGTCTTATCATATCGAACACCAGTCCATAAATTCTCAACTCGAGTCATAAAATCATGGACTAATGACTCTTGTTATACCGCATTGCCTATGTTTCTCTTTAACGTCATCTTTTTCCATTTAATTTAATATTTCGTTTCAATCATCAAACCATCACTACTACACTGTTCTCATCAATGCGTTGAGAGCTGTGTGTGCGACAGATAGCGGCCAGAGACTGATGACTAAGCGAATCGACTTGGGTTGAGAGAAATAATGTAGAATTATGTCAATCGAAACGTTAAGGAGTTTCCCTACACGGAGAGCAATTTTCAAAAAAAATCGTAAATGAATACTCTGCCGACGCTAACTTCAAAATTGTTAATACTCCCACCAGTTGCTTATAACAGCAACCGAAAACCAACCTTGTACTGGGTATACACGCATGAAAATTCCTATAAGAAAAAAAATCAGAGGCATTAGAATTAAAAGGATCTAATCGATGGAAAATTCAAATGAAATTATTTGATTTATTATCGAGCTTAAAACTTGGAAAAAATTTTTTAGAAATTGGCGCCCTGCAAGGGTGCAATAGATTTCCCTTCCGCCTCCCCCCCCCCCCTTACAATCACTTGGCAAACTCCCCAAGTAAAGATTGAAGATGATGAAAAATTAGGATTAATTCCTAATTATCTCCGAAACGAGTGAATTTAGCGAAAGTAGTCAAGAGACCTTTTTGATAGGGGATTAAATTCTCTACAAAAAACGTCTCTTGACGAATCACCGTACACCCAATATTTCTCGAGATATTTCCGAAATAATCCGAAAGTAACTCTCATTCATCTGCTTAGCATAATAAAAAAATTATGCAAATTAATTGACTCTGATTCTCGTCTTTTGAGAATGATTATAACGATAAAACTACCTCACAAACTACCAGAAAACATCGGTGATCCCCACTGCCATCGTCTCAAATTTCATTTACTCACTCGTTTTCATATTCAGGATTTTTTTTACATCGTTCCAAATAAATACGAGAGACGCTGACTTATCGCAATTTCTTTCTATTATCATAATGCACGCGGAAAATTATCATTGAGTAGCTCGCTAAAAATTCTCATTCTCGTAATTTAAATAAAAATTTATGAAGGAGAAATTTAAAATGACGCTACTGCAAATAACAGAGCTGAGAGAATGAGATTCAAAACAAAAATAATCAATCAGGAAGTAGAATTTTCGGGATGGTTTGGGAAACGCGAATATGGAAGTTTGCCTCTGTACGTATTCAATTGAAAAGTTTTTCTATCCGAAAAACTCGAAAATGCTTGGAGTGGGTTGAGAGCAATGTAGACAAATACACTTTGTTATAATCCAAACTGAGAGCAAACTGAAGTCGTTAATAAAAATGAGACATGAGCTCTCTCTGAGTATTGTCGCAAATGCGATTTGTCCAGTGCTCTAAATTTTTTTCTCCTCTTTTCGGAGTAAAGTTATTTCAATTCATTCAACTCAAACTATTTTGCTCTTTTACCGGTTTTTTTTAAATTTATTTTCTCGGTGAGAAAACCGTTTTTTGGGGAAAAATTAATTTTTTATTCCTTTTTAATTTCACAGGTAGTGATGTGCGGGGCAGTACCGGCAATGGTGCGCTCCGTGAGTCTCTACTCGACTTGCAGCAGTGGCAATATTACAGTGATTGGCCGCACCGTCAAGGCCGTGGCCCGGAATGAACTCATCGCACCATTTCGTATGTATATTATTTTTAATAGTTTTTTTATTAAAATTTTATTTGCATCGTTTTTAATTACTGAGGAATTTTTATTGAGGAAAGTTTATTTGATTTGAATATGTCTTCAGTGTCAATTCAAATAACGATGGTTCTTTGAATTTATTAGTGTAATGTTTTCCTGGAGAATTTATTGAGGAAAATCGTTCATAGGGGAAGGTAAAGTAAAATGGATCCCCATTAGAATTGTTGATAATTGCTTTTTTAATTGGTTATTCTTGAAAATTGAGATGCACTTGTGGAAGGAACGGAGTTGTGACTTTTCGAATGTTTTTAGTGGATAAACTCGAGAAATTTTTCATAGAAATGGAGGAAAAATAATTCAGTGATGAAATGATAACATTATTTATGGAGAATCTCCAAAAAAAACAGCGATTCCGAAAAATCGATTTTTAAAGTTTGCGATTTTTCGCAGAAAAAAATTCAAGTGCATTTCAATATATTTATCTAACGAATTTATCACTAATGATAAATTTCTGAAAAAAAATCGATTCTGGAAAATCAATTTAAAGTCGCCTATCACTAGATAAAATACGTGGAACAATTCTTTTGCAAATATCTTCGAAACAATTGAGTTCAGGAAAAATTTGCAGAAGTTTTTTTGTAGGGAATTTCAAAATTTTTCTCTTAAAATCGTAATTTTCGAGATATTTCGGAAATAAATCAATCTCAATTTTTGCGATTAACTTTTTTTATCATTTCACTACTGAATTGATTCTTAAATCTTTTTTTTGACGATTATCTCAGTCTCTGAATATTGTGTTGCGGTTACGCACAAATGGAAACCGATGTTTTCCACCGATTTCTCTCAATTTAAATGAATTTTCAACAAAAAATAAAGATAATACCAATTTCTTATTTTTTTTCTACGATTTTTCTCTATTTTCTTTAAAAATTCCCAGGGAATCATCCCAACTTCCATTCGCAATCTTCCCAAAAAATTTCAATAAAAAATCTAAAAAAAAAATAATCCCACTCCGAAATATTGCAGCAGCCCCCCCCCAGATCACCAAAAAAAAATCCTCCACTTCATCAAAACTTTTCATTAATCCAAAGAAATTTATTCGCTGTAAATAACACTCCTCTAATTTCCCAAAAAAATTAACTACACCCCGCGATATTCAAACGCCGAAAAAAAAATCTTCAAAAATGATTTTGAAAACAAGCGAGAATGGTAACGCCTTCGAATTATCATGCAGGTAAAATCTGGCTCGCGTGCATATTGCAATTTGGCGAATAATTCGTGAGACCCATCTCTCTCTCTCTCCTTTCAAATCTTACTTTTGACTGCATATCACGAAACACAGTGGGTATGGTTGGGTACAGAGGAATGGAATATGAACGAAATATACGTGGTAAAGAACGAGCTGTCCGCCCTCTCCATGCCGCGCGGCTTCTCTGTGAAATAACCCACCTTCAGTGTGCGAGAGTAAAAGAAAGAAAAAGGGAAGTTTAAAAAAAAAAGTGGGGAGGAAAAAGTGAAGAAAAAAGAGAATAAAGAAGGTAGCAAGAGAGGCGCTTGAACAAACAGAGGAGCCAGTTTTCGCGCGCCGCACGCTGAGCTCTCCGTCTACACCTCCCCAAGATCCATCGCCTTTTATCCAACGTTTCCTCATGCCTTATATACTTTATCTCTGTACCTAATATACCAACGAGTAACTTCAGCGTAATTAATCAAAATTCATTGGAAGAAGAAAAAGTAAAAAAATGAGAGAAATTATCGAAAGAATTTTTTAACGAATTTTTTCCGCAATTTAAAGAAGAAAAAAATTATATTAATGATCTTGACTAGGTTCGCGGTTGTGGTTGAACCATTTCACGGAGCTTCAATCGTTTTAACATACTAGTGCCTCTATGATAGTGATTATTGACGTTAAAATGATACATCTCGCTGACTGTGTAGAAATCACATTGGATGAAGTTGAATTTAATTAATCTACTGCTACGTAAACTGTGATTATCGTGTTAAATTTATAAACCAGACTTCACCTGTCCAACCTTTGATCCACGGTGGAGATGGCGAGAATGCGATCTTGAGACTTTTTTTTCTTTTTTTCTTGTAATTTTTGCAGAAATGAATATTGTTTCTTTATGTTGTTTTTGGTAGTTTTTTCATTTATGTTGAAATGAGGAGGTTGATGTGGGAGAGAAAGACGGAGATATTGATGAAGAGGATGAATGGGAAGGCAATCGTTAGTTTGGGTGTTAATTATACACTGATAAAAAATAGTAGGATTCAGTAAATCAGATTTTTTGCGACAAAAAGTGATTAAAACAACGAAGTTTTCATTTCTTTAGAAAAATATTTCAGTGGATTTTAATAGAATGATAAAGACCATTCAATCGTTTTCCATCGCAAAATATAGATTTTTGAATGCTAATTTTTTTTTCTCAATTAGATTAACTACGAAAATATTTCGATATTTCTTACTCGTTTTCTTAAAAATTTCGGGAGAAAGATCGTTTTTTTATCAATTAATTTGCGGTGCGATTAATTTGATGAATGGTGGATTGATTAAACAATATTGCGTAAAATCGTTAATTAATATTTTATTTTTTCATTAATTTCTAATTGATTTGATACCGTAATAACAAAGCGTGATAAATAAATTTCATTTCGTCTCCGCTTTTTTCGAATTATCTCGAAATCTAAGGGAGATAGAGAAATTTTCATAGAATTCTTTTTTGGAGGTCTCATTTTCCTCAACAAAAATGGTCTCCACCAAAAATTTCCCATCTCATTTATTTTCCGAGATATTCCGCAAAAACCGGAGACAGAGAATGAGTCGATTGCTCTATTCTTTCCCAATTCACTACTCAATATTAAAAAAATCAATCTTTCTTCACCGCGCCCACATTCATTGAGCTCAAATACCTTCAGCAATAGATGAATTTAAATTGTTATTTTTTTTCATCAAACCAGAGGTTATTGCGTGCCCTGCGGTCTTGACCTGTGGCTCGAGCGATACTGAAAAAAAATCGATTATGTTCATTCGAGCGATCAAAGTTTGCTCCATTGAATACTTTGATAATAGTTTTTTTTCGATCAATCATAATTAATTTTGCTCACTAAACAATAGTTTAGCAATCGTCAATAATTACGATTTGTTTGTCCAATGATTTGTTTCATTGGCGTGATTTTTTTTTGTGTAAAAAGAAGAAAAAATGAGAATTGTTTGTGTCGATGGAACACACGAAGCGAGTTCCCATTTTCCGTTCCACTTTTTTTTTCTCATTCCAAAAGGGCAATTCTTATCCGCAGTCGTTCACGCGTTCTACTCCACCCATTCAGGTTATTATCGGAGATAATCGTGCCTAAAAGCCGGTGCACGCTTTTGATTAAAATTGCCTTTTAATTCATTTGGGTCAGCCTCTAATCTTGCCGTCTTGCCGATAATCCCCCGAAAAAAAAAGAAGGAATGAAATAAACGGCCAAACTATTGCAATGTGTTATGAATAAATTGAATTATTTCGTTCTTCATTTTTCTTAGATTAAATCGAAAATTCTTAATTCGAGGATAATAAAATTTAAAATTTTGACTGTGTTATTTGAAAGGCGCGGGAAATTTCCGTGAGAAAATGCTATAATTCAAGCCACTTTAATTCGATGGTTCGCGAAATATTTGAAACATTTAACATTTCAATGTTTTATTAACATTAATAATAAGAAACATGAAACAATGTATATATTTACAGGTTTTTTACAGTGATTTAAGAGTACATAGCTTCAGACCTTAGACTTTTACATATCCTCGCCCTAGAATCAAAAGGGCGTAAGTGCCATTTTTTTGCTGAATAATAAAAAGGCGTAAGTACCTATTTCCATGAAAAAATGAATGTATATTCAATTTTTGTAATTTTCAAAAAAATGGCACTTACGCCCAACTTATCCTGTTATACCTCAATTTTCAATTAATTTCCAGTGAAATTTGTTCCTAAATAACAATTTTTCACAGTCATTCCTTAATTTTACCTTTTTTCTCTCCGTGCAAGTCAATGTTCTTCCAACAAATGTTTTTTGCTCAGTTTTCAAAATTTCGGAATTGAAGCGAGATATTTCCAAAAATCGGTTATCAAATAAAAATCAACTATATCTCGTTTGACCTCTTCGCTGAGTCAATAAATCCAATTAAAATTAAGTATTTCAAGTAGTCACTAAAACGTTGAATATCGCGTGACTGTAAGACATCGTCCATATTTATTTTAATCTCAATTGGAATCTGAACAATGATAGTGATATTCAAATGAGAATAACTCCTTTTGATAGCCATTAACGTTTTAATAATAATCAAGAGAACTGTTTTTCCAATTCCAAGATAGTAAAACTCAAGAGAAAACGAGATGAAATTCATGCCAAAGATACTCACGTTACATCCTCACTGCCAGCAAAAACACTTTGAAAAAATCTTCGCCATCAATTAATTTGAAAATCATTCTTTATTTCTCTGGAAACGAAGAAAAAAAACGAATAGTGATAATTAACTCGTCTCTTGTCGATTAAAAATAACTGATACAGAATAAATGAATGAAGAAAATTCAAAGTGATTAGATAGTCGTATTTGATTAAACATCGATTTCATTGATATCTATGAAAATGATGCAGTTGATCAAAAATCGACAGTATGAAACGATCAGAGTTTATTTTAGCCGCGATTGGATAGAATTACCCTGGGGGCGAGAAAACAAATTGCAGCTTGGCATTACTTTCATTTAAAGGAAAAATAAAATAAAAAAATAATAATTAAAAACTGAATTGATCGCAATTGGCGTCCCATCGTGAGGATATATATTCAATTAATTAATCGAAGAATCTCGTACGACAATTAATTGGCGCAACGTGATTCAACTCTTGGGTGATATATTTTATTAAAAGAACCAGTGTAAATCGAATAAAGCAAAGCTGTTTTGTGATTAAGTTAAATCAATAATACTGTTACTGGCTTTTCAAAAATCGGTTCGTAATGATGAAGTGGCGGGAATTTTGAAATTTTTTCGATTTTATCAAACAGATCGGAAGATTTCACCTGCAAATTTATGTAGTACGATTTCTTCTCGACAAATAATTTTTTAAGAATTCGGATTTTTTTATATTATTAGGCTTATATCATCGCCCTAGAGTCAAAAGGGCGTAAGTGCCGTTTTATAAAAATCTACAAAAATTAAATCTG
>JABSMS010045267.1:0-46685 GCA_018902275.1 Aleiodes sp. PSUC_FEM 10030003
TAATTTTTTGTTCACCATCAAAATGTCCCGTGGTTACTGAAAAGGTTCGGTAATTTTTAATGATTTTTTTTTCAGTGTGCGCTATGACAATCAGAGACGGCATGAATCCCCAAAAACTCAAAATTTCCCGAAAATGAAGACTCGGCCTTCGATTGTGAGCTGAAATGGTAGAGATTTCAAAAAAATCCAAAGAATTAATTCTGATGCATGCTTACCATCGAAAATTCCATTAACTTTCTGATGGAATGATCGATAGAATTTCATCTCAAACCGTCTGGTTTATAACCGAACAATATTGATTATTTTCATTTTCTTTTATCATAAATTCCCCAATAATATTATTTAAGAATGGTGTTGCTTTTGATATTGAAGTACTTTAATGACAGAAAAAAATAAATCGTTCAAAATGTTTTGATTTTTGGTGGTATATAAATAGCAGCACAATCAATCGAGATTCAATCAATTTAGATGTTTTATTCTGAATAAATCATAAAAATGAAGAGACTCTCGATAGTGATTCTGATGTTATTCGGCCTGGCGATAATTGTAGACGGTGAGTTTTATTTAATCAACTCTAACATTTACGTTGTATCACTAGTGAACTGATAGAAAAAGTAATTTCGAAAAACCGGTGGTAGATTCTCATCTTCTTAGAGGGAAAATATCAAGAGGAAAATATTATACCTTTATTGCAGAGAATTGAACCTCAGATTGGTCACCCCATGAGCGTCGCGTTTTAGCTTATTTCTCTTACTATAAATTAAAAAAACATGAAAAAATTATCAAAAAATTGGAATTTATTAATTGAAGTATGTAGAATCTTGTAAGTCTTCTTACATTATATTAATTGCTAAATTAAATAGAAAAAGATAATTATTAACGAATTAGATATGAAAATGCGGCAGTCTCTTCGTTAGGAGACTCAAGTCGTTGGGATTTTCGTCGAGCGACGTTGCCAAAATCACGCTACAGTGCAACGATGTAGCGCTATCCAAATTTTTTCTTGAATAACTGTGAATACCTCCTTGATATAATCCACTTTTTTTTTTGTTTAATTTTACTTTATATATCATCCACTTTTACCACTTCATTATGCATTCATTCTTTCTACAATCACAGCCAATCCGACTCGTTACGCCGAAAACTCAGATGAAGAGCCATCGCTTGAGGACGAGCAATTATCCATAGATCAGTTACGCGAACTTTTGAAGAAAGATACACAGGAACGTGCATTAACTAATGATGAGCTTCACCAGCTTCATGAGGAAGTGACGAGACTGAGGGACGAAGCGCGTCGAGAACGTAAAGAGCAAGCGCAGAGGGAGCAAGAGCGTCTGGAGCAAGAACGACGGGAGAGAGAGCGCCAGGAGAAAGCGAGACAGGCAGAAGAACTTCTGGAAAAAGAGCGTCAGGAGAAAGCGAAACAGGCGGAAGAGCAGGAGAGACAACAACGTCAAGCGCAAGAGCGTTTGGAGCAAGAGCGTTTGGAGCAAAAACGTTTGGAGCGAGAGCGAGTGCGTCTGGAGCGAGAAAAACAAGAGCAATTGCGTCTGCAGCGAGAAAAAGAAGAGCGAATGCGTCTGGAGCGAGAAAAAGAAGAGCAATTGCGTTTCGAGCGAGAAAAAGAAGAGCGATTGCGTTTGGAGCGAGAAAAAGAAGAGCAATTGCGTCTTGAGCGAGAACGTGAAGAGCGATTACGTCTGGAGCGAGAACATGAGGAGCAATTGCGTTTGGAGCGAGAGCGTCAACTGCACCAACCTCACCAACCAGGCAATCCGTTAGCGTGGTTGTTTGCCTTGAAGAAAAAACTAATCGAGCAAAAAGTTCATCATTTTCATGGGAAATAATGAATCATATTATTCATGAAATTCTCTGTTTCCAGCTTCCTGTACAGTGAAATTTATCTTACTTCATCTCTTCATTATTAAATTATTGGTCATTTTCACTGCGATTGGATTTTCTTCAGTTTAAATTATTGGATCATGTTATTTATTTTGTTGTAAGTTAATAAAAATATTTTAAATGAAGGAGAATTATTATTTGACATTTTCATGTCATTTTTATGTGAATGCGCAGTAATGCCTGTTCGTTATGAATATTTCAATGGAATTATCGTATTTTTGAGTACTTGCTAATATTCATGACTGAAAATTCCTATTTTGAACTTCTTTTGTGATTTTGTGATCAAATGGTTGAAAAATGTTTTAAGAAGAGCAATTATCAAAAAATATTTGATCAATTCATCAGTATCTGCATAATTCTGATTTTTGCCCTTCTACTTAATCAAATATTGTCAGTTTAATAGAGTCAATAATATGCTTATAATATATAAATGGAATTAAACAGAAGCGCTCGCTCAAACTGCATTTTGCATAGTCCAGTCCGATATAAAAATGAGTAATATATAAAAATGATAATGAAATGAAAAGGTTCTTTATCGTCGAATTACTTATTTCGTGTAATTAATTAATTATTACATTGAGGGTTTTTAGTTGAAATACTAATGGTTTATCGTGAAAATCAATTGGAATTATTTTTAGGAATATTTTTTAAAATTTTGGCTAAATATTAAAACTTTTCCATTTCCAAAAACTTTTACTCTTTAGGGAATATGTGCAGTTCTAATTGTCGTAACGAAAAGAAAAAGCTTAAGGGTGAACTCATTTTCCATCGTTTCGAGCGATTTTTTATTCGATTGTCAACATTTATTGGTGATTTCAATGAATTTAATTACATAAATAAATGGCAATTGAACTCACCTCCACACTATGCTGCAAATTGCTGCGCTACGATGATGAGAATCAGCTAATCACAAGAAATTGGAAAAAGTTCCGAACATGGACGGGACTCGACTCTCAATTGTTCGCCGAAATGGTAAAATTGTTAGAAAAAATCCTAAAAATCAATTCTCATAGACGTTTACCATCGAGAATTTCCTTAATTTTTGAATGGAACGACTGATGAAATTTCATCCCAAACCGTTTCATTGGAATGTTTATTTTATTCTCAGAGCCAATATATAAAATAAATTTATCTGAATTTTATTTCGATACTGAAATAATAATCCGCCCTAATTCCCCGGTGTCTGGTTTCTAACTGCAAAACATTGATTATTTTCCATTCCTTTACAATAAATTCCGCCATAATATTATTTAAAAATATTGTTGCTTCTGATATTGGATTATTTTATTATTTTAATAACAGGAAAAATTTAATCAAAATTCACATGTGCAATTTAACATTGTGTTAATCTTTTTTTAATGTTATCCCCTCAAATAGTATGTGCCATATTTTTTTTTCTTAATTTATGCATTCGAAACCGGAACGTTCATTCTCCTAAATATGTTCATGTATACAAATGAAAATATAAAAACTGGAAAAATAGATATTAAAAAAAAAAAAAAAAAAAAAGGTATTTAAACGATGAACCTTTCATGGGAGCGCTGTATCGCACTATCTCCACCCTTAATGTCGATTATTTATCGCGTTTCCCAATGGAGTATTTATCAAAAAAAAAATGATTAACAATTCCTAATCTTTTACTTGAGATACATCGAAATCCGATCAATTTATTGAATAAATGATTTTTTTCACAACACAGTTGCTCTAATTGTTGGCTTCTTTAAAAAACACGAACCACATGAGGTTTTTTCATTAAACAATTGAGTTTGTTCACTCAGAAACAAAAACAGAAGCGCTCTGAAAATTCACATGTTTAATAAATCAATAAAAGAAAGAAATAAAAGGCAAATTAGAGAAAAAGAGAATCAAAAATCGATGGACCAATCAGAAGACGAATAAAAATTTGAAAATCCATTGTCGATCTCTATTCTAATAAGCGACTAATAAGGGACGTATAAAATAAATTTTGCTGAATTTAATACGATAATGAAATAATCATATACGTAATTTCCCGACGTCTGGTTTTTATATAAAAAATATTGATTATTTTTATTTTTTCTTATAATACATCCCGGGATAATATTATTCCAGAATATTTGTTACTTCTGATATTCCGTTACTTCAATAACAGAGAAAAGGTAATCGCTGTAAATTTTTCGATTTCTGGTAGTATATAAGGGGCCGGAAGATCATTCGAAGTTCAATCAAATTAGATTTTTCATTCTGAGTAAATCACGAATTAAAAAATGATGAAGGTATCAGTAGTATTTCTGATGTTATCCACGCTGGCGATCATTGTAGATGGTGAGTTTTATATCATTAATTCTAACTTTTACGTTAAATCAGTAGTGAACCGATAGAAGAAGTGAATTTTGAGAAATCGGCCGTAGACTTTTTGTGGATATTTCTAGAACGAAAGAAAATACCACGAGATCTTCATTGAAGAGAATTTAATTTTCTACAAAAAAGATCTATCGATAAATTCTTGTAAATTCTATTGTCCCCGGAATATTAAAAAACCAATTAATTCATGATATAGTAAAACGTCGATTATCCGAACGTCAGTCATCCGAAACGTCAATTATCTGAATCGTGATTTTGGTTATCCATGAATATCAATTATCTCAAGAATAATTTTATTTTGGCGATGGTTATTATAGCAATCCACCAAAAAATGTTTTTGTATTATCAATGTCCCTTGTATATTTAGATATATATATTTTCTTTTTCTAAATTCTCTGGATTATTCAGACTGGTGCCTTGAAAACGTTTTACATTCGTTTCAACCTGATGGGTGGAGACGCTCTATAAGCTGTTCCGTAATCCGCATATATTCGATTGTCAACCTGCCATCTGTAACTAAAAACCCAAGAAATAGCATTTGGGTTATATGCACAATAATTTTCACAATTTATTTCAATTCAATTCCATGCTATTGTTGTATTAACTTATCGTTATTTATAAAATAACTTTAACGAATTATCTAAATAGACGCTCACCTAACTACGTAGCACCAGTTGTCGTAACGAAACAGGAAATACGCCTCGTTTCCAGGCCAGAGTCGAAACAGTCAATCGAGATATCGAAAGTATTCGATTGTTCAAGTACTACATGAATCAAAACAACACTCACCTACCGTTTTTGGGCTTTAAATTATGAATTCCTCTAAAGGATAAATTCTTAAAAAAATTTTATGTTTATTCTTGATGATTATCTCTCATGAAACTATTAATTGAAAAACATTATGCAATTTATACTTGACATCAAATGGTTGTTGGCTTGAATGCGTAGTACCCGAATAGATTCCATTTTTATTATTATTGTTTCTATCGGCACATTTTTCCGATAACAAGTATAAAATAATTAAAAAAATATAAATAGATGAATAAATAATCGTTGACAACGTTTGACACATTTACCTTTCGATCAACATCATCATCGACCAATTATGGCATCTCTCTTTTTGAAATTCTACGAATCCGTCAGACCTAACATAGGACAAGTGAGTGCAACTATAAAAAACTACTTCATGAAAATTAATTCAGTAATTGAAAAATTACATTACTTTAGATATCGGTGAGATGCTTAACTCGTGGCACTGTACTGAATAACACAGAGACGAGTGAAGAAGCAGACGAAAATTCTAAATCAAACAAAGATTTCATACATCCTTCGAAGGATCGTAGAAAGCCCGTTCCAGTGGAAGTCAGCATTAAATATCTCGACAGTGCCGGTTTGTTATTGTTCATTGATAATTTTAATTTTTCGATTCAATTCTATCATTGATTTTTCATATTACAGCGTACAAGGAAACGTACGGAGACGAACCGGTGTGGAAACCCTATAGACTGAATTTCAAAGGTGCCTTCCAACCCTACAAAACCAGGAAACTTTGCATAGTACGTATAAAATTAAATAACAAAATATAAAGTACCCGAAAAAATCCAAAGTTTACACGAGTTTTAATTTTCAGAGGAATGGTATCATCTCAACCGGCAATCCCTGTCCTATCTGTCGCGACGAGTATTTAATTCTTGATCACAGAAATATCAAATTATTGAACCAATTTATCTCAGAACACAATGGACAAGTAATTGAATTCCGGTACGTATACAGAAAAACAATTATTATCAATCACCTTGAGTACGGAATATTTAAGTGTTCCTCTATTGTTCCATCTATACCATATTTTATTAAATTTTCCATAGAAAAACTGGACTTTGCCAGAAACAACATCAAAACCTTCTAATCGCAATTTATCGTGCCAAGGATCATGGTACAATAACATTCGACGTACCAATGAGAATATATGATTATTCAGAATGGTATAAACCACACGAAACAACTCAGTCAACATAATTAAATCATCAAATATGAATGCAACATTCGTTATTATCGGTGGTGGAATTGCTGGAGTTTCCTGTGCAAAAAGTCTATATTTTCTAGCGCCAGAGGAAAAAGTAATTCTAATCAGTGCAAATTCATTAGTTAAGGTCATAACAAACATCGTTCCACTTAGTAAAATGTTGATTAAATTCGATGTTGAAGAATACGAGTCAGAAAAATTATTAACCGATAATCCCTCACTCACAATTATAAACGATACAGTTACAAAAATAGATACAGCTGAAAAAATTGTTCAAACAGAAGGTAATAAAATCATTAAATTCAAAAAACTTTGTATATGCACTGGTGCTAGAGCTCATATAATAGCTGAGGACAATCCCTACGTAATTGGCATTCGTGATACAGAGTCAGTAGAAAATTTTACCCATCGAATAGCAAATTCTAAAAAAATTATAGTCGTAGGAAACGGTGGTATTGCGACTGAAGTTGTTTATAAAATTGAAAAGGCTGAGATTATATGGATCATAAAAGATAAACATATATCAGCGACGTTTGTAGATCCCGGTGCTGCTGAATTTTTGAAAAATAAATTATCAAAAGACCAATTAACACAGTCCGAGACTAGTAATGCACGTAGAAGACCAAAATATTCTGTAACTAAAGTGGAAAACAACAAAACCAATGTAACTGGAGCTGCTTTAGGACCAGACTGGCACGAAATGTTCACGACTAGAGGTATTGGTGACGATACTTGTAAAGTTCAAATAGAATATCAATGCGAAATCGTGAAGATATTAACACCCAACGAAGTCAAATCCAATGAATGGCCGGTTTATGTTGAATTAACCAACGGCAAAATCATTGGATGTGACTTCATAGTCTCGGCAACTGGTGTTACCCCCAACACTGAGCTGACTGGTCTTGAGAATCTTGAGAAAGGCAACGATGGTGGATTTAAAGTGGATTGGAAATTGGAAACAACATGCGAGGATGTTTATGCCGCTGGTGATGTATGCACTGCTAATTGGGAACTAGCTGATCATTGGTTTCAGATGAGATTATGGACTCAAGCACATCAAATGGGTTGTTATGCTGCTAAATCCATGGTTTCGACATTAAGAAATGAATATTTCCTTCAAGACTTTTGTTTTGAACTTTTTACACATGTTACCAAATTTTTTGGATACAAAGTTGTACTTCTTGGCTTATATAATGGCCAAAAATTGTCGAATGATTATGAAATTCTACTCAGGCTAACAAAAAATCTTGAGTATATTAAGCTCGTATTGAAAGATGGAAAATTACAAGGGGCTGTGTTGATTGGAGAAACTGACCTTGAAGAAATGTGTGAAAATCTAATATTAAATCAATTAGATGTGAGCATTTATGGTGAGGATCTTTTAAATCCTGATATTGATATTGAAGATTATTTTGATTGACTCATTCTTTCATTCTCTTTACTTTCCTCTTGTTCCATCAACTTTATGTTTCATACGATTCAGTGATTCATCTCAGCTATACGAATGATTCATTGGACATGCTAATTAAGCTGTTAAAACATGTATTTGTAATAAAATAAAAAATACAATACAAACATACATTGAATCATTTAAACATTCACTTCTTACACTATAAATTACTTAAAAACTATTATTAAAGTTATACTTTTAAAAAATCTTATATTACTGAACATCAAAGCGAACTGTTTTCGTCGGAGTTTTCTGAAAAATTGTATGTGGACGTCGAGTTGGAGTTTTCCTTAATTCCTCATTCTCTTTACCTACATGCATATTTTTATTTCCAATCTTTTTGCATTTATCAGTCTCCAAATTTTCACATTTATTCGTAATAATATCATTGACTCTTCTTTCATTAATTACGGGTTTTTCAATTTGACTAAAATTTAGAGTGTCTCTCATTGCTTTTATCGTCGAGTTGATTTTACTCAATGATTTCATCATGTATTTACTAATTTCTTGAGTTTCATGTTGATGACATAAATTATCGAGCTTCTTCGCGGCAAGATCCATTTGCATAAGACAATTTTTCATCTCTTCGTATCTCTTACTAGTCGTTAGATCATGAGTATCATCTGTTTCGTCATCAAAAAGTGAACCATTCATGGATAATTGAAGTAAACTTTCATTCAACTGTTTTTTAATCGGTGTTAAATTTATAGATATACGGCTATTATCCAAAGAGTCTTTTGTATACTGTTTATCATCAAAGGCCTCCCACTTATTCATTTCACTCATCAGTTCTTCCGTGAGGTTATCGCCATCGAAGTCACGTAGTCTATTGACCCAATCGAGAAAGTACATTGGTTCCCAAAAAGTTTCTAGTATCCGTTTTTTGTCTCTAACTCGAATCATAGGTTTTAAACCATCATCAGTTATTACACGCTGCTGTAAAAATTCATAACTTAAACCATTTTCATAACATCTACCTGTTGCTTCTTTTATAAGAAGCTGCATTTCATGTAACGTGATACCACCTACTTTGGTAATTTCTTCATTATTATTCGCCAATACTGTTTCAGCATCTAATGTTGTTGAAGTCAAAAGTTTTTCAAGTTCTGGTAGAAAATTCGACCGATACGGTGATATCTCAACTGTTTCTTCGATTAAATTCTTTTGCGTTGTAGCATTATTATTCTGAATTTGATGAGTCAGTATTTCCTTCTCAATTTCTAATTCTCTTTTCTGTTTTCTCATATCAGCGAGCGCCAATCTTTGATTTTCAAGAGTTGATCCTAGACACTTAATTTCTTTCTCATAATTTATTTTCTGAGCACCAAACTGTAATTCTATATCACGTTTAGCCTTCTCCAATTCTTTTATTGCTCTTTGTTTGGATTCTTCCAGTTCAGTTCTCAATTTTTCATCTTGAATATTCGATATTTCTTTGTGTGCAAATTCATAATCAATCAATTGAGTATTGCAATTAACGTTCTTTTCACCTGGATTGTACACTTTGAAGTAATGATTACCTCCAATTACTAAACGATCGCCATTCTTTAAAATAACTTTGTCCTGTACAATTTGGCCATTTAGATAAGTATCACTATTAACTTCCGGAATTAAAGTTAATGACTTATTATTATTCTCAATTGTACAATGTAACGGTGAAACGAGCGGCCCACTGAGAAGTATATCCACTGGAACACTCGATTTACTTGTACCTTGCGAATTTCTCCCTATACGCACTGAGCCTGGAGGCAACAAGTACAAAAGTGTACCAGAGAGTATTGGATCTGGAGCGAGATGAACTAAACATGGAGTTCTAACTTTTTCGCGAAAGTCAATTTCAACTGCTATTCCGCATTGCCGAAGGAATTTCACTTCTGAATTCCTGCGCTCCTCGGCTTCTTTCAGCTTTTCCGACCATGATCTAAAATAATTTAGGATTAATATTAACTCTTCTTTTAAATAGTAGAGAAACATTAGATGAAATAGACATTGAAGCAAAAATGAACCTAGAACATCGCGAGAACATTCACATTAAAATTTAAAAAAAAGGGTTCCACGTCAAAAGATCTTTGACAAGATCCTCATAATAATGGACCCAAACAAAAAAATCCTTCAGAAATTTCAAGATAATCCTTGAAAGAACCAAGATCACTTTTACCAGGATCATTTGATGTGTTATCAAAAAAATTCAGTTTTTATTTCAAGATAAAATTTTTTCTTTCTCAACATTTCTTCAAAAACCAGTTATTTACTTTAGAATCGAAAGGTAAATCCCCCCTCTTACGTCCCGAAATTTCTGGTTTATTGCAAATATTTCCAGTTTCACCAAACCAAGTATGGTGACGTTGGTTTCTTATTACAGCTGGCATCGGTTCTTATCGATAGCACTGATTTTTAATCAATTTTCAATGGATGTTTGGGCCGTGGCCAATTCGATAAAAATGAGGATTCGATTCGTATCTTCCTCCATGTTTATTAAGAATCAATCAATAATGCGTGAAATTTGTAGGAAACGATGTCAGCTTTCGATAGATGATGAGAAACGGAGATAGTCACGGAAAAAAACAAAGTTTTTGGGAGATAAGAAGGAATATCCAATTTCCCTACATCGTTTCCCTATCAAATCACTTTGAAACTTGAATGTAAATATTTGAGAACAACAATCTCAAGGATTTTCTGCAAATAGTCAATTTCATCCAATTTTTCCTTATTTGTCTTCAATCTGTATTGCTAAAAACAAATATTCTATACTTTTGTGTGAGAGTGAGCTGTTCCTCAGTGTGCTTGAGTTGATTCCTCAGCTTTTCAATTTCTTTCTCTTTGTTACATATCTCATAATCATTAACAGCTTGAATTTCGTTTTCATTTGATAATTGACGTGAACCTGTTTGTTTTTCGTATCTCTCGCGCACTCCTCGCAGTCTGAGGATCTCGGCTTTCAATTCTCTATAAACAACAATAAAAACAATGTCACAAATAATACGGCATTAAGAGAAGAATAAATGTTTCAATCATAAATA
The DNA here is from genome assembly GCA_018902275.1 of Aleiodes sp. PSUC_FEM 10030003. Taxonomy (NCBI): domain Eukaryota; kingdom Metazoa; phylum Arthropoda; class Insecta; order Hymenoptera; family Braconidae; genus Aleiodes; species Aleiodes sp. PSUC_FEM 10030003. Next base: position 10,739 of record JABSMS010045267.1, read on the forward strand.
TTATTTATTATTTTATGATAATAAAGTATCAATTAAAAAATTAAACCTTATCAATTTATCGTGGGGATCTTCATTTATGCGCACTCTATTGATAATTGATCTTGCCTGACAGGCATAGCGAAGGGTTGCTAATGTTTCATCTACATGCAAACTGCTTGGTGATATAGTTGCCAACATTGCGGTTTTTGAATTTCCACCGAGGCTTTCCTGTAATTATGTAGAAACAACGATAAGTAAAAAAGGCAACGAGTTAGCGAAATGTCAAGCATTTTGTGCGCGCATCAAATTTGATGACGCAGTGCGAAAACGCCGGATCAACAAAATAAATCGTAACATAACCGCTGACTTGTTAAAAATAGTTTATAACAATCAGATAATTTTATAAGATAACGAAATACATGCAGCATCTGTCAATGTTTACACAGGTTTTCCTCTTAGAAATTTGATAATTTACTATAGAGTTTCATATAATATATATAGGTACGTTTGAAAAGTCACGTACATCATGAAAATAGAAATATTTTGTGAGTCAAATGAACAAAAATCCCCATCTGTTAATAGGCGCTTGTGTGTACGTATATTACACTACCAATTCGCACGGACTTGTGATGGGAAGGGAGAAAAAAATTGTGAAGGTCGCTACGGTGGGAGGAGGTGCAGCCACTCGCTGGTAAACATTGCGTGGTTCACTTTGGTTATACTTTAGTTGAAAGTAAAACGTCGTTGAATCACTTTCAAAAAGTAAAGCGAAGTTATTAATTCAATAATTTCCGGTTTTACAATTGAGTTATAAGATTTTTTTATTTGATCAAATTTAATTTGAGTTTCTTTTTCCCTCTGTCCACTTCAGTCGCATATGATTTCTACAATAAAATCAATAAACCAAAAGGAGCTCAAGGCTCAAGTTTACGTTTAGAGCATCAAATCTTCTGTTATCTACAATTTGCCAACACATTTTTTCTCTCCATATTGCAATACTCATCTATTTTTGCGGATACTTAGTGTCCGTGGAATTAATGAACGTAAGATTCCAAAGAAAGATAAAAAAATTGAGTTAACGAAACTTTCAAAAGTCAAAAGTCAAACATGGAGCTTCACTACTTGCCCGAAGTATTATCTCATGGATCTCTGAGAGCACCAGTTTATCGAGACTATGAACAACCATGGAATCAGGATTATTTCAATTACGGTATGTTAGAATTCGATGGATAAAATAATTCGAATAAGATTAGCAAATAATTTTTTTAGCAAAAAAATTAACAAGTACTTTTCACCGATAAATTCTGGTAATTAAATATTCAAAATAATCAAATAAATAAATCATGATGTACAATATTATCATTCGATAAGTTAAGAGAGATTGACTTACTTGAATCACTTATTCATGCAAATAATACTTTATTTTCGCGGAGCATACGATAATATCTAATGAGCCGTGAATAATTTAGTCTAGTTATGGTAATTCGCAAGGTATCCATTTACTTATTTCTAATTCTATTTTTAATCGCCAAAGAATGTTAATATTTTCCTGTTTATCGTTATATTTAATATTCTACTGAGATTAGTATCTTCTGTTTCATAATTCGTGAACCCTGATAGATTGATTGATCGAATATCGATAATTAAATCAAGATGCGTGGATCGCATTCAAGATTGGTAATGAACTGTAGGAACGATAGCCCAATCTATCTTATTGGATGTCTGCCTCCATTCTGTATGATTGGAAGGATTTTTGTTCTTTGTTCACTGCTATAGGAAGATCTACGTCTCATGGAACAACAGTTCAACATCAATATCGAGTGCCGAACTACTCTCAAAAGGGTCACTCTAATCAGAAGGAACACTGTCACCTCTGTAAAACAAATAAACGACGACTACTCGGGAACTACATAAAGAAGAACCGTACAAATTCTTGCAACGATATTTTCGAAGAAAAGGAAGAAGAAAATGCTAAAGAAATCAATGAAGAGAATTCGACAGATGAAAAAAAGAAAATACAAAGCACAAGCTAACGTAAACATCGCTATCATGAAAATCGCTTCTCATACTAACAATGAATAATTATAGATTGTTGATCGTGAAACAGTAAAATTCATTCATCATTTCATGTTACTAATACTATTTTTTTATGGTGAAAATTAATATATTCGTATTCTACATATTAAGAATTGGAAATTCAATCAACGGCTTTTCCGCGATTCCAATTCCATAATGAGAATTATATATATTTAATCATGCTTTATATATAGAAGAAAAAACTGAATCCTAAGAAAGACTGAAAGCCAGAAAAACTACGATTCATCTATCAACGCTTAATAATTAAAATGTACTTTATATTTTTATCGATTATATTTAAGAAAAATCTTCATTTTTTAATGATTAATGTAGTGTGAATAATAGGAATTGTGTGAAGAATTTATGATGTGTCGATAAGAGATTTGGAAAATAAATATTTAAGAATAAAAAAATATATCTTAGAGGATGCAATTATTCTTTATAAAAATTATGACAGATAATCATATCAGTTAGTTCGAATGGCAACATTGTTATAAGATCACTTCAATGAAACGATTTTTTTTTATCATAATCGAACTGTCCTTAAAATCGACGTTCATATAGATTGTTCGGATATTTCTATTAAAAATGCGTAAGATAAAAAATGAATCGTATTTGTGTCGAGTGCGAAAACAATGAGATACGCACACGAAGTATATAAATTGTGGATCAACGCTAGAGCTCCAAGTGATTTGGCCAAAGTCATCAGAACGATAAGCTTTTAGCAATCGGTAATATAGAAATTATTTGTTCTTGTTTATTGACGATATAAGTATATTAATATAATCATTCAAAATGGTATGGGAACTATTGAAAATTCATAAGACTAATGTAGAAAAAATAAAGGGTAAGTTACAATGTGAATCACAGAATATTTATCAATGACGTATAATATTGCGCATTAATTTCAGACAATGATAACGTCAAGGAAAAAAAGGAGTTCAAATATACTCAAAAGGTATACTGCAGATGCAATCGCAATTGCAAGTGTGCATATCGAATTCATCGAATATCAGGATAATTATTGATTAGATAAAAAAACAAATGTATGAGTGATTCAAATAATCCGATCTTTATCTGTACATTGTTATATGCACGTTATGTTGACATGCCATTCTCTACTTCCTTATTTGAATTTATAACTTTATGTGGCTTTCTTCTTCAATGTGAAATGAAGAATCATTGAAAAGAAATATATATGTAAGGAAAAGATAAGCAGCTCACCTTTAATAGCCACGTTAATATTGACTCTCGATACGGTACAAATCCGCGTTTCCGATTGTTGATGGACTCTGCTAATGAAGCAATAACTTTGCCCAATGTTAACAACGATTTGTTGATGGAGACGCCTTCCTGAAAAATTAGTAAGGTTCGTATTGATGGATGGAAACAATGAATATATCTTTTACTCACACGAAGTCGTTCTCCGCTAACACCAGTTTGACTGAGTCTCTCACTTCCAGCAAGATCAACGAGATTTATTTTACTTCGTCTACTAAATTCTGATGAACTTGACTTTCCATCTGGCAGATTCTTCTGTGATTGCGTTAAAATAATACTAAATATGCTGTGAGACCTCGAACTTTTTTCATTCATCCCCGTGGCCGCTGTTGCCTTCTGCGAGTTTCCAACTTTGAGCCAAATCTGAAGATCCTCGTAGTTTTGAATACAGTGCTGACTAAGATCAACGACGTAAGGACCAAATACCGGATGTTCACGTACTTTGAGAGGTGCACGTTTTTTCCCACTCATATTCGCATTGCTTGTCAATAAATCATGAATCTTTTCATTATAAATTTCAAAATAACTGATTTCTACAGTGGTTATTGACTTCTCATTACGGGCCGCACGAGAAAATATTTCGTGGCAAAATCGTGGAATAATTCCAGCTCCCTCCGGAAGATTCAGTGAATTAGAATTATGACTCATGTCAGAACCCATCATGCTATAACTTTTTCCAGAACCTGTCTGACCATATGCAAATAAACAAACGTTATATCCCTCAAAAGCATTATCAACCAGAGGAAGAACCATTGTATTGAAGACCATTTCTTGACTGACAGATGAAGATTCAGTCGATGTAAAACAATAATCGTACATGAAACTGTGTTGGGCGAATTCATAATCTATCAAAATATTCGTTCCACTGACTTCAATCACAGATGTTACGTTGGAGGTATTCAATTCTTTAGAATTCATTGGTCTAATCCTTACACCAACAGTGAGATTACTGCTTTCACCTTCACAAATTGTCACTTCGTTGTTTGCATTATTTTTTTTTGGACGGGGCGTTTCAAATTGTACACTTCCAAAACAATCTGGAGTTGATTGAGCAATAACAGGATCATTGAAGAATCTTTTCGCTGGTGTTCTGAATGGTGTACTAGTCGATTGCATTCCACCCTTTTCATTTGATTCACGATTACGATTATTCGGAGTTTTATCCACAAGTAAAGGAGAACATAATTGAGTATTTGGTGGACTCCTGATATTTTCAAAATCTATGGGATTCTCAAAATAATGTGTTTTTTGTTTACGCGGTGTTTTTCTGGCCTCTAACCTCTTAGGATCTGGTAATTTCATGAATTCTACCTTCTTTGATTCAATGACATCAGGCATTCCCAATTTATTAGTCTTTGATTTACTCAATTTTCGTCCATCCTGACTTGGTTTATTACTCGAATCATTTCCAAGGAAACTGGGATAATTTCTACTGCTCCTGTGAGAATACATTCATGTTTATATTATTTACAACGTGAACTGAAAATTTAGAATGATATTCATGCAGTACTCTTATATTTTAATACTTACGATGAATCTTTCACGGGAGTTTTCTCTTCATTATTAAAATTTACCACGAAATTTGAAAAAATAGCATCACAAGAGCTCTTCTTTCGTGGTGGATTTGACATGATCCTTATGCAAGTATTCGCATAATTTTAGAACAAAAGATTCGCTGTAAATTGCCTCCAAACGAAAAAGGGACTTTCTCCACTTTTGATGAATAACCTCAACTACCACTTAGTAATATCAGAAAAGCGCGGTTATTATACGTTGCACATTCATCACCTGTCTTTTAAAAAAATACGTTAAAATGATGGAAAATTCAAACAATTCATAAAAAATAATTGGACAAATAACTACTGCGTGTCTCAGTTAAAGAAAGATTGAAATTATCAGCACAATACATAAACCGCAAATGAAGGGCTTAAATTGTTCCAATTCATTCCAAATGTTTTGTTTACCTTCAACTAGACTCAAAATACTATCAGAAATTATGATACAACGAAGCTCCACTGGTATTGACGAGGGTGTTCAAAAATAAAATAACAAAAGTAATAAAGATTGTAACTCGACTTTTGTGAAGATTGTCAAGAAATTTGACTTCCTACTCCGAAACCAAGAGGGCTACAGTCGATCGGCCATTTTCAACAGTACGGCCATACCATTACCCCCTCTTTTATGTGAAGTAATAGTTAAAAATTGGAGTATCCTCAAATAAATTATTCGATTTGCATTTCCAGGAATCGTGGCCATGAGAATGCCGGCCTGACAAGTAGTGACACGTATGTACAAGCGGCAATACGACGGTATTCCATTAGCGATAAAAGATAAACAGTACAGTACAAATAGTTGAATAATTGGTTCACCTCAATTCCTGTTCGTAATTCATCCTTGTGTTTCAAGTGAGTTTCATTTTTTTAAATTCTCTCCTTTATTGATAAAAAATTGATGATAACTTTAATTTTAAAAAACAAAGAATTTACAATAAGTTTGATCCCCCTAGGTTGTTGTACAATAATATAAGTTATGTTGACGAAAGATGGAATGGAGTCAAAGAAGAATGAAAACACGTGGCGTGGGATTAAGCACAAGTTTTGGATAAAAGTGGCATTGGCTGCAATTGTACTCATTATCTTCATGGATTTACCATTAATCTGCCAATCTCATGACCACCATGATCACGATCATGACCACCACGACCATGAACATCCTCACGAGCCAGCAAGTTTCAAATATTCGCAGCAGGCAAACGAAGGAATTCACAAACCGAAACCACATGATAATGTTAAATCGAAGGAAAATAGCAACATATTGTTCAAAGCCATGGGATCAACCTTACTTATATCAGCTGCGCCATTCGTTCTCCTATTCTTCGTTCCATTAGATAATAGCAAAGAGCGTGAACCTCTGTTAAAAATTCTACTGAGCTTTGCATCAGGTGGTTTATTAGGTGATGCTTTTCTCCATCTAATTCCTCATGCTCTCGCTCCACATTCACATCACGATGAGCATGATCATCATCATCATCACAGCCATGAACATGGCCATGATCATGACCATAGTCATGAAATGACTGTCGGACTATGTGTGCTATTAGGAATAATTGTTTTTCTTGTTGTTGAAAAAATGATAAGATTGATCAAGGGTGATGACGCACATTCGCACAGCCATTCAGCCAACAAAGATGAAAAAGATAAGAAAGACAAGAATAAGAAGAATGACAAGAACATCCAACCGGTGAATGATATTAAAATTGCAGGATATTTAAATTTAGCTGCTGACTTTCTCCACAATTTTACGGACGGTCTTGCAATTGGCGCAAGTTACTTAGCTGGTGAGAATATTGGATACATAACGACAATCACAATTCTGCTTCACGAAGTACCTCATGAAATTGGGGATTTCGCTATTCTTATTCAGAGCGGATGCAGTAAGCGAAAGGTGCGTATCCACAATTTTCTGTTCTTCTTCTCAAGCTATTGAACTTAATGATTTTTAATTGACTCGTTTTACATTGAATCTTAATACAGGCCATGATGCTACAGCTGATCACAGCATTAGGAGCTCTATGTGGTACTTACCTATCTGTATTAGCTGAAGGCATGGGTAAGTGTTTCAACGTCAACATCACTACAATTAACAATTAACATTCGGAAGACAGTTGTACAAATAATTCTTCAATTATTTCAGGTGACTTCGCAACTGTATGGATTCTCCCATTCACTGCAGGAGGGTTCATTTACATCGCCACTGTATCAGTCATTCCAGAATTATTGGCCGACACAAAATTCTGGCAGTCAATTAAAGAAATTATTGCGCTGTTATTAGGAGTCTCAATGATGGTGTTAATAGCTGAATATGAGTAGATCACAGGTTTATTCTGTGTGCGGAAATCATTAGATCTTTACAGGAAATTGACTAACCTGTGATACTTTTATATCATCCTGTATCAATATCTGTATGATACATCAATGATTTTGTAAATTTTTCTGCTTTTTGTTTATCTTCCAAGGACGTAGTATATTCTTGTAAAGTCAATTATCGATTCTTATTTTTTTTTCTTTTGATATTTATCTATAGAAAGTTTACATCACTCAATTAATACATTTACAGTTCCCTCCGATGTAAATATTCTACTATCGTTGACTCAATAATTTGTTGACTTCTGCCAGGCAGGCTTTAGCTTGTTCCTGGGATTCATTATTATTTTTTTCTTCAGCTAATCTCAAACCAATTGAACAGGATTTTTTTGCCTCGTTGTATAAAGTTTTTTTGAGATATACGTTGCCCAAGTTAATATGAATTGAGCTCAAATCCGACATTTCCGATAAGTCCCTTCCTATCATGTATGAAATGAATTTCATTATTCGTAATAAATATATCATAAAAAATAAATTAAGAGTATACTTCATTGAGAATTATCCTACCAATCAAAATTGCTTCGGACAAGTGGCTCACTGCTTGTTCATAGTCGCCTAATAAACAATAAACTGTTCCTAAATCATTGAGAAGAATAACAGTTTGTTCGTGATGTTTTCCATAAACTTTTTGGCATAATTCGTAAGCCTGAAGGTAACATTTTAGGGCTTCGCTGAGACGCGACTGTGAGAATAGCATTTTCGCATACCAATCGAGATTCATTGCCCACATTATCAAGACATCTTCATCATCAGGACTATTATTCGCGTGATCTTGTATATGTTTCAAACAAAATAGATATCCGTCTTCAGCTTTACTGTAAAAATCAATATAATCATCAATTTAACTCATCCCATCTATGGAAGAGACGGAGGAGAAGAGATTGAAACACCACTTACTCAAACTCTTTACTCGATTCATATAGTCTAGCTAACTTCAAACTAATATGAATTATTCTCATATCATTCTCAAGGGCCCCGTTCGCCATCAAGCGTTGCATTACAATTACAAACAATTTTCTTGCTTTTTCAATATCATTAACCTCGAATGCCAAATTTGCCATTACGTCATAAACATATGTTATTCCATCATCATGTTGGAGAGTCTGAGCTTGTCGTAATGCAACATGTAGCATTCGTTCAGCTTTCTCATATTCACCTTGCTTCAATAAAGAAAATTATACAGATAAAGCTAAAAAAATAGTTTTCTTATTTCGCAATTTTAATCTATAAAGTTCGTTACTTGAATCAATAATATCGATCGTTTTATCGTCATAATGAGATCGGGTTCAGGTTCCTTCTCCTCTTTCCCAAATTCGAATAGTCCAAGAAAGCCGAAACTTGTATATTTAAATATTTTTGAGGCTAATTTTTCATTCGACTGAAAGCGAGTATTTCGTAATCTTTTAATCGAGGATGATGAAAAAAAATTACGTTTCATGAAAAACATCATCTGTACTAAAATTTGTCTTTTAAATAACATCGAATACATGTTTATTGAAATTCCTACACAAATAACCTGAGACAACTAATGAGAACAAGTTCGATCTTTTACTGCATTTTTTCTTCTCTATCCTTTTTTCTTAGTCTAGAATATTTATAAAACTAGATCCTCTACTCATCTGATATCTCTGAATGTTTTGATAATCGGCGAAATGACGGCTGTAACGTTCGACCTCTACCCACCTCTACCTGTGTCACTAAAAAGACGTGACTGTACAGTAACTCCCCGTTTCCTTTTTTTTCCTTTTTATGTATTGAAACATAATATGCACATATACATACTGCTTGAGATAGTGTTAGAGAGCATTGCCTCAGGTATCGATGGCAATCTCTGTGTAGGTACGTAGAGGTATAGTTCAGCTATAATATAACTTTATTAAATACTTAGAAACGTCTCCGTTATTTGCTTTTTGCGTGATAATATTTTATCACTCGAGTTGTAACAAAACAAACAGTAGAAACATATTCTAGATTGACTACCGTGTGATTCTTTGAGTAAGTAAGGTGGTCTCCACAGATGTGTGCATAAATACATAGACGTAGGCTTTTGTAGAAAGTTGTGAAAATTGGGTGATACAATTCAGTGTGCAAAGTATAGCAAATTTTTCAAGACGACACATTCATTATTAATTTAATCGCATTGTAATAATCATCTTCTCTTTTTTATCGTTTTCTCGTAACCGAGGACACTCCCAGTTCTTTATTATTATTTATGCACGTACATGGGTTTTCCAAAAGATGGCGGTTTAACTTCGACCTTAAATTTTGAAAAAAATGGGCATATTCAAATTTAATAATACTAATTCATTAATTAATTGTTCTGTTCTTTCATTGTTTTATTATAGATTTCATGGGCTTTGGAAATATGATTGGATATATTTTTACCTCTTTAAAGTGAAAAAAAAGCTCAACATTCCCTGTATCATAAATAATTTGGGATCACTTAATAATCAAGTATTATTGAAGCGAATCAAAGCAATAATAGAATAATAATAATAGTGAATTTTATAACAATGAGTTTATCAACGTCAATGGATACAACTGACAATTCAGCGATATCAAATATCAATGATATTACGGAGAAAACTAAAAATTGGGTCCAATTTGAAGAGGAACCTGTACCAGGACCTGTTTCACCTGTGAAACATCACGAAATTAACGAGAGTCACGGAAATTATAGTAATTCCAACTCGATAAAGCCTGAATCAGTGATAGTAAATACAGATAGAATACAGGAAGGTGTCGAAGAATCGGATATAAAAAATACGAAAACCAATGAATACAGTGGAGCTGTATTAGCAACTGAATCCGTCCAACTCAATTTAGATAGATCTGGATTAAGTAGATCAATATCATCGGAAAGTCCGGAAAATAATGTGCCTTCAGCTGTTAAAGTTACGGATCCAAAGTGCGCTTCATTGAAAACAATTGATCTTAGGGATGTATCGAATGGTAAAAATCATGTTAATAATATTATAAGTACACCAATTGGAAATATCAGACGTGGATTTGCCAATGGAGATACTATTGTCACATTGTTACCAATTAATACGAGATGGCCATGGATAACACCCGCGAAATTTCGCCCGGAATTAGTTCCGGAAGAACTTATGGCGCAGGGTCTAACTGTGAGTTTTTTGTTTAAATACGTTCTTCGAACTGTTTCATCATTTCTAAAACTATCATTTACTTACAGTTGACCGTCGAGGACTATGTACACATTATGGAATTATTAGTAAACGATGTACGATTCAATATGTACAATATCTGCTACAAAAGGATCCTCGTACTGTGGATATTCACTGCGTTTGTCATACTCCTTGGCCTCTTATTCTCTGGGGTAACCGGACTAACTCTGTTTGGTCTTGGAATAATGTGGCTTATTATGAATGCAGCGGCGATATTTCTCTGCATGTTTGTAAAGATTAAACTCAATCATAATTTGGAAAAGTGCATGGCTCGAGTTAATAAGCATCTGTTGCGTCACAAAATATTACTGGGCTTGGATGACAGAGGCAAAATATCGTGTCACAAAGTCAACTTGTGCTTCATTTATTTCGACACGGCGGATTGCATTGTAAGAAAACCTAATTCAAGTACCCGTTGTGAAAATTCCAATCAATTTTATTTAGTAACTCTCTTTAGCTGCAACTATTAACGCATAGGGGAAGGTGGGGTTCATTTTAGTGTCCATTTTACCCTACCTTCCCCTATATTAATGAATTTTCAATAATTTTCCGGTTGCATTCATTATCATAGTTTTTGTTTTCAATTATTAATTCATTTATGAATTTCTCCTCAAGAAAAAATTGCAAGAAGTCATTGAAAGAGAAGAACGAGAAGGTCGAGTAATTGGCGGTGATAATACAAGTGAGATGCAACGAAGAAGACAGGAATTGCAGCAACGCATGGATATTGATGATAGTGATATCGTGATACAAGGCAGCTCAACAACGAGATTGTCTCGCAAACAGGTGAGTGATGTAACAATTTTTCCCATAATAATTGACGTCAAATTAATTACCTTTTCTCATTGAAAGGAGTTTGACCCAAAGTTACTGATGATTATGAAAAAAAAAGTTGCTATCATGCACAGACTTATGAAACTATTAATCATTCCGTACATAATTTTCTATTCAACTGTATAATCTAATATCAGGGTAAGAGTGAGCAAGTATTGTGCCGTTACATACAACGCTGGGGGAAAGATTACTTGCGTCGACGTTTGGACTGGACGGTTGATGAAGAGGGTGGTAATCCCTCGTCACCACGTCATTTGGCATCTGCACTGTGTCCCTGTCAGTACATTGAAGAATGGCTGCGAAATAAACCCCGCGTACAGGGAAGAGACTTTTGTCCTAGGTGGAGCAGCTTCCTGAGAGATCGAGGAATTTAATATATATACATAGATGAAAACCTCTGTTATTGATGCAGCTTGATGTTCTTTTTTTTATCTTCTATTTTTCGTTGTCCTTGATTCCATATTCAACCATTCCTAGTGACTGTTTGCTCACCATTTCTATATTTTTTCCATTGACAAAGCAAGGACCAATATCCTCACCGTTGCAATGTCTGTTATCATTCATTCGAATCATATAATTCAATTCTAACATAGATAATTGAAATTTCTCATCTGCTTACTAAATGATATTACGCTTCTTCTCGTTCAAAAATGGTGACGGTGTGTGTTGGCAGGAACGGGCGGAGTTGCTGTTGCTGAGATATGCAGCGAGATGGACACGTAACTTTGTCAAACACAGACTGGACCTGGTTGTTGATTCACAGGATCGTAACAGAATCATCGTTGGATCAACTGTACCACCACGCCACTGCGTCTCCGCCCGTTGCCCTTGCCAGTTTATTGAGGATCATCTCAAGTTTAAGCCCAGAGGCAAGTTAACATTTCGCAAATTTTTCCAAATGCCGAATTTTAAATGATACCATGGACTTTTTACACGAAATTTATCAAAAGAAATCATGCTGCAAAAATTATTTTATAAATACAAGCCATCACTTTACAAGGCTGAATGCTTCTTTCATTTAAATTTATTTTCTTCCTTATTACTTCAAACGAAAATAGAGCAACTGTTAATGTAGACACTGTCCATATTTAATTAGGGCTCATTGGAACAAATTTATTGTACTAAGAAACTATTCATTATTTGTTATGAATCCTCGTGGGATTAATGAACGCGTTTCATGATGCCATTTTACTCGTAGAATGTAATTATTTAAATGCAGGTTGGTGTTGGTATATAGTATATTGATAGATATATATTCGAGAAATGGATGATCTTTGAAGAGAATCTATTTCATCCTGCTTTACCCCTACAATACATCACATTAATTTTCTTCTTGTGCCTAACTCTCAATTCTTCCTCACTCTTAATGAATGATTGTTATAAAGAATATTGTTCTTATTTTTTACGTCACTAATTCCGTCCAATGGTTGAATTTGACTTAGTGTAGACATTTATTATTTGACTAATACGTATCGTGTACTTAAATGAAAGAATGGGAGAATGTAATATCTTCGCATATTACTTGAATAAAGAGAATGGTAACTCATTTTTATATATAATTATAATAAAAGACCACAATGTGAATATACGTGTAGATGTAAAATAATAATACAGATACAATAGAGCACATATATTTTTATGTATATAATATGTTTGTAATCAAGTTTCATTATTTTTACCATCATGAAAAATAAAAATCTATCAGACTAATTATATTATCATGGGCTATTATGTGCACGCAGCTGGACAAAAGGTGGAACAAATATCTGTACTATCTCGCAATCATGCTTTGAATACTTGAGGCAAAAGTTAGTATAAGTTATATTATCGTAAGTATGAAAAATTTGATAACTACAAAAGACAAAAAACTTTCATTATTTCAACTGTTCCGGAAATGTTAATTCTTTAACTCCTCTGAATACAATAATTAATTGTAATGTAAATGTTTTAGGCTATCCACCAGGCTTTAGTTGGTGCGCTTACTTCAGTGATCCTGCCGTTAGGTATGATCCTGCATATTACGTAGGTCCCTCATACTAAGCTTAATTTTTGACAACTTTAATCTATTTTAAATGGTAATGCTTGTTTGAACAAAAAAAAAGATAATTGTATGGAGTTGTAAAATTTCTCAATGTAATTCCATATCGTGAGATAGTACAGTATGAATTTCCGTAAGGAAATGTTTCAGTGTTGTGATAGCTAATAAGTAATTTCGAATCAAGAATTATATATTTCTCATGTACCATTGTGTATAGTGAACGAAATGTGCCTTTCTTCAAAAAATAATTATTTATTATTATTGTATTGTGAAATTTTTCGTCCGTCCAGTCAAAAATTTATCTGAATTTATGATAATTGATGCAAAAATATTGCGCACAAATCCATTTATTATTGCAATTATATATGTATTTTATAATAATAAGTTACAAAGAAAAATATATTTACAGAGACAAAAAGTGCCTTTAATATTTCAAGTATATGTAAATATAAAATAAAAAACATGTCCGTGGCTTAAAGGAATGTGTAAGCGTTAATCACTTTATAAGAACTGCTTGTGCTTGATCCCGAATATCTTGTGCTAATTTTACAATTTCATCGTAATCAACTTTTAATTTATTCTCCTCAGTGGTCAACACTTCAGTAAGTAATCTCAATTTTCTATTACCATTCAAATAAGTTCTAGCTTTTCCATAAATATTCTCGACGTCGTATGCATTTGTTGGGAAGTGTAAATCATCCGTCTGTGTATTGTCTGGAGAAAGATATGTACATGCATGAGATAATATATAAACACTCGATTTTATCATAATTGTTTATATTAACATTGGAGTATTATTGCAAACCTCTCTCCTTGAAATCGAACGCAACATCGTTCTTCGTTGCAACTGAAAAATCTTCAATTATTTGCTCTTGTTGAGGAATACTGGGCCTTGGTGGCAAGTTTTTCCTCTTATTTCCGAACATAATGTTTAGACTTTGGTTTTTGGAGTGAATAAGAACAATCTGAGTTCATTCATCACATGTGGCATCAGCTGACCAGTGTTACGATGAGAATTATTTCAACATGGCGGCATGCGTGATAAATTTGCGGGTTTTCGAAGGTCAACATAACCTAGTAGATAAATGGATGACGCTGGTGGAACTCTTTAGAAGCGGATAATTATTTTCTTATTAGTTATGTTTTATCATGTAAGTAATATAGAAGCAGTAATACTTCGAATCATCGCACTATCATCCCTGTTCTGAGGAGTATTATTAAATTTTTTTTAGATATCTTTAGAACATGAAATTCTCTTGCATCCGCGGTATTTTGGACCACAGCTATTGGATACCGTTAAACAAAAATTATACACAGAAGTTGAAGGAACGTGCAGCGGAAAGTATGTAGCTCCCGATCAATTCAATTAAATCTATACTATTTTAATGCGAAAAATTGTAATTTAGATATGGATTTGTTGTTGCGGTGACGACGATCGACAATATTGGAGCCGGTATTATTCAACCTGGTCAAGGGTTTGTTGTGTATCCTGTCAAATACAGAGCTATTGTTTTCCGACCATTCAAAGGCGAAGTACTCGATGCAATTGTCACGCAAGTTAATAAAGTATGTTGACGCTATTAATTGGTTATTTCTCACGAATTTAGTAATATTTTTATTATTGTTTTTCTTCTAATATTTCAGGTAGGAATGTTTGCTGAAATTGGACCACTTTCCTGTTTTATATCACACCATGTATGTAGATCCTCTTCGAAATTTAGACAATGTTTCTAGTATGTAGATGTAGGGGAAGGTTGTCAATGTAATCATTGGAGAAATTCAAACCGTTTCATTGGAAATACAACTTAATTTGTTTTTGCCTGATCTACTCATTTTTGTTCATTTCAGTCAATTCCAGCAGACATGCAATTCTGTCCAAACGTGAGCCCACCGTGTTACAAATCAAAAGAAGAGGTATTTTTTTTCTGACGAATAAATATTCTTAATAAAATTCCTAATGAAGGTTTTATGAAACAAAATTTGTTATACAGGATGTCGTCATTCAGGCAGATGATGAAATTAGACTGAAAATCGTTGGTACACGTGTTGATGCTACTGGAATCGTAAGAATCTTTCTTTATTTGAAAGTTGTTCAATTTCGCATAATATTCATGTCTATCTATATACTAAAATTACACGATTTTTATTTCAGTTCGCCATTGGTACTTTAATGGATGACTATTTAGGACTGAATTGCGAATAACTTTTGATACATTTCCATAGTTTCTTTCATCGTGAAACATCATACACAATTAATTTTTTTTGACAAAACAAAGTGAATTTTATTTCTGCCATCACATTAACAAACGCGTAAAATATCATTTTTCAAACTTCTGAAGCTCTAATTCCTGGAATAGGTGATTAATCTTCAAAAAATAATTACAATAATTGCAAAAAAGAGAAATCATTTATGAATGGGAACAATAAATATATCGTGAGTGTTGGCTAATTGTGTGTTTTTACATTTAATCTTGAAAAGCTTTCTTGACATTTTTAAAATATTAAGATGCATACCGTGGTGGAACCCCGATAGGAAGGAATGCCAATTGAATATTCAGCCTGAAATTCTACAAAACACAACTCACGCTGCTAATTTGGTAGCAATATCAGGTTTATCCTTTTCTGGTACTGTTTCTTCATCAGGCATCATTTTATCAGCAATGTGCTTGTAAATTAAACCGTCAGCTCCGACATAGTAGGTCGAGAATCCATCATGCCACCTGTAACCACGCATTCATTTCTTTAAACGATAATTAGACTTTTAGCATTCGTTTCTAACAAATAAAATCAAATAAACATACGATTCGAACTGTTTCATATTGTCCGCCATGCGTAGAATTCTAAATTTCCAAAACATAGTGAATACTTTTAATCCAGAAAGTCCAGTGATTCGCCAACGAACTTTAATGGTATTGTCTTCTGGGTGCATTGTTATTTTCAATATATGAAACTTAACGTAAGCATACATGAAGTGTGCTGATGTTCTCAGGTATACTAGTTGTTTTATATAATTAGGCAGCCCTCTGCAGAAAATAAATAAAATTCAATTACACCGAAAAGACCACTCATTATTTAATTATAGCTGTACAAACTTTGTTGTTACTCCTTTCAAATTATTTATAAATTCCAGGTCCTTATGGTAGACACTATAGTCCATAGAAGCTACAAAAAGTTTGGGTAGCTGAAATAAAAAGTAGAACAGTCATAATAAGGAAGATCTATTCTTTCACTCAGAGAATGTAATGAATTAAAAGACTCACGTCGGTCTTGAGAGTGTTCAATACATGTTCTAATTGCTCTGGCGAGGGTCCATTTTCATTCTGGTTATTATTGGTATTATCCAAATACTTATCATCACTACCAGTATCTATAGTATTTTTCGATGCATAGTCAGTCGAATAAGAACGGAATTCATTTCCATAAATAGCAAGAAATCGGTTTTTCCATGATGAGAGAATAGCTTCTTCAGCATCAACTTTACTCACTGATAAAGTACCATACTACGGCAAAAATAAGAAAAGTAATGGATAGTCAATAAAAATTGTTTCTCAACGTGACAATGATACTAATATGAATGATTTTTTTCGACGTAGAAAATATGTTTTACGTTTTATTATATAATTTTGAGGTTAAGAAAGTCGGCATTTGTAACTTCTGAAAATAAAGAATTCTTTAACAGTGAAAACGACAAATAATCCCGAAACATGTTCCGGAATCGGTGACAAATGAACCGCTTACACTGTCAGAACATGTTCTCTATGAAGTGATTGAAAATACATACCTTTTGAATTAGGGCACATCGTTTCACATGTTTTGGCAGCCGGCGATCAATTTGTATTAACTGTTTTCTTGAATTAACACATGTTAATAATCTACTTGATAAAGAGCGTACACACTGCGACATTTTTATTGATAAAATGAAATTCAATGCTCAGTGAATCACTCAATTATTTGATTACTGCAGGATGATGAAAATTCAGAATAATAAGGGTGTGATTTTCACGCCACTAACCATGTTCTGAGAGGATACGTTTAGACATACAGCTCTGCCCCCCTCCTTCATACTACATATACAGATATATCTATAGACTAACATCTGTTAATGCCAATATATATTTATATACTTGTTTATTTTACAAACTCAATATATTTGCGCTCAGCTTTTTTAAAGATTGCCGAATTATTAATACAAAATTCTTAAATAATCACTATTATATTTCATGAAAAAGCTTCTACCATTATTAAATGAAAAGCGCGGAAGGTGATTTCTTATTTCAAATTTAATAACAAATGAATTGAGAATTTGCTTCAAAAACACATAGCATAATGACATAATGATAAAAATAAATAAAAACAGATTATAATTAAAAGTTTATGATACTTGATAATGTATGGAACTGTAGCCGTAGTTTTTATTGTTAGATATTCTTCCAGTCATTTCTTAATTTCTTTCTTGCTTTAACTACGTTTTATTATTTTATACAATTCAGTAAATATTACCTTGATGAGGATTATAATGAAACAATTGATTGAAATTACATGAAAATTTCTTACAATGATTCATAAGCAGTGTCAAGAGGTCTACGTGTTGTAGAACCATTTAAAAATTCTTCGAGTTCATCGCGACGATCATCTACATTTTTTGAACGATTGTGTGACCGTTTTTTCTTTTTTTCACTTTTATTATCAGCTCTCTCTTTCTCTTTATCTTTGTCTTTGTGTTTCTTTTTACGTCTTTTTTCTTTTTCTTCACTCATTTCTCTGTGTTTCTTCTTCTCTTTCAATACAGGACTGCTAGAATTTGAATTAATCTGACGTATACTAGAATTATCTAACAACTCTAAATGAACATTAGAGCTAGTAACACTGACATCAAGACTCTTGTCACTCAATTCTAATTTATCTTTTCTTGTACCAATGCTAGTTATATCTTCCCCACCCTCGGGACTCTGTCTCCATTTAGAATCTCGAGCTAACCAACTGTCAAATGTATCCGAATTACCATCCTGTTGATCATTTGATACCAAAAATTTTTCATTTGTCATACGTAGTTCTTGTTCACTCGATGATAATGAATCTCTCTTCATGTGCTCCAATTCATTATCATCACTGAATTTTTTATGTTTCTGCTTACTCAGTGGGTTCTCAGACAGTCGGGGTTCAATTGAAATTGAAGCTTCTTCGGCAGATGAAAGATCATCCTCAAACTCAGCAACAAGTGGATTACCAGTCTCAGTATCACTGTCACTGTCAGCTGCATTTTCAGTCTGGTTTTTAACCGGTGATGAATGATTATCATCTAAAAATGATCTATCAAGTGTACCATCATCTGGCACAAAATCCTCAACGCTCATTAATTTTGTATTAGTCAATGTAACATTTTCCTCCTGATCTTTTCTGGATGAATAAATTTTTGAAAGAGAAACTTGACGACTCGCATCCTTCATTTCCGTTATTACATGAGTATCAATAGGTTTATGCGGAGTAGAAGAAATGATCGGATTTTCTATAGAAATATCATCAGAATTACCGAGAAATTTATTGTCTTTTTTCACAACTTGTTTAGTATCGAATGTTTTAACTGGAATTGGAGTACCACCACCAATTGGTTTAGATATTGGTGACCTAACGAATTCAGGAACTGACGTATTATTACTATTAGTGCTACTTGATGACGACGATGTATATGCGTGATGTCGTGTGCTCAATGAAGATGTTACGTTAGGTACTAGAACAGTGGCTGAAGTTGAATCTGCTATTGCACGTCTTCTGTGCACAAGATTATCCAAAAATTTGTCATAATCAGCATCATCACTCTCTTGAAACAAATCAAGTTCTTGACTAGTTAATTGTGTCTCTTCTTCATTTGTGTCAAGTTGTTTGAGTAAAGTTTCCCGTTGTAATTGAAGGAATGGAAGATTAAAAAATTTATGAAGAAGTTTCAAGCCAAAACCATTTCTCATTGATGATTCAGCATATCTTACTTGAGTCTTTCTTTCATTCAAAGAATCAATAAAATATGTTACTTTGTCAGAAGTTATAGTTCTGTGATGGGCCATATCACAATGGTTGGCCAATACAATAACTGGTATGTGACCAGGTATTTTTGGCAGCTCTCTCTGTACATAATCAAATGTCCATGATTTTGTAATGTCCATCATAATAATAACACCATTGGTCCCTTTATAAACATCCAAAAATTCAGCATCTAGCGCTGGCTCTTCAATAACCGTATCAGTTGTAACATTATCCATTTTTAAACCGTCCATTTTTCTACGTCTTCGACCTCTATCTACTACATCCCATACTTCAACCTTAACTACATCATCAGTAGCCTTATAATTCCATTGGATACTTGCTACTTGAATCTCTTCAGTTGGAAGATATTCTTCAATAAATTTTTGCCCCTGTAGACGATGAAATAAACATGTTTTTCCAACATTTCTATCACCCTTTATAATAATTTTCATATTATATTGTACACCTTTTGCAAATTTTCTTTGGAGTGTAGTGGGCATTGATTGATGAGCAGGCCGTGGTGAACTATTGGCAAGACCATCATGTTTACCCGCCAATCTCTTAAATGCTGATAACATAATGTCACCTTCGATTACTTCAGAGAATCTGAAAGATTTTTAAATTCAGAAATAAAAATGCAAAAATCAATTTTCGTTAAAGTGTCATTGTTCAAATAACTGTTGACATGTTACACATATTTTAAACGTGAAGAAATTTACAATTATTTACTTACCATCAATGATAGAATGCGAAGCATAAACAGGTGTGATAACATCACGCACATAATTGTATAGGAGATAACATGATTAAGCGAGGAAGACAAAATGAAAAATTTATTTTCTTGAAGAAACAGCTGTTCTTGGGATTTCAATGAATTGCAGCCATGAAGAATTACAAGGAGGATAGTGCTATTGTATGGGTTGTAAAGGTTCTGAATTATTATACATGCTGGCGCTACAATCGCAAACAATTTATCGAATTTTTTTTGTTTGATGCAGGATAAAAATGAATAAGAAAGAGATAAAGTTCTGTTTTTTTACTCAAATAATCATTTTTCACCGCTGTAATATGTACAATGCCATAATAATAAGAATAATAATAATAATAGAAATAATTCAGAGCTATAAGTCGTAATATAGTATTTGCATGGTCTATGACGAATTTGATCTTCAGATTTTCATCGACCATATGTATTATTTTGTTTTTTTTGTTTGTTTCTCTTTTTTTACAAATTTATCCAAATCGTAATTGAAATAAAAAATGGTTGGGGAAAACGATGATAAAACGGAAAGTCCTCCTTCCGAGGGTTTTCAACTTGGGAAGAACAGCAGCAACAAAGATTCAAAGATGATAGCGTTATCAGTGTTGATAACGATGCATCTACCATTTCTTTTTATGCTCATCCATTGAAACTCCACCTGGACCGAGTGATACGATCATTAATAATCCTCCAATGACCGAGAGTGTCTGGAAAAAGATGATACAATCATATAGAATGAATAGAACGAACGAGGAACTGAAAATTATCAAATTAGTTGAATATCGAATTACCTGGAAGAAATCATATTTAAGGAAATCTCTCAGTGGCTTGTAATCAGGAATAGACCACCAAGCATTATGATAAAAGTTAAGTGCTGAAAGTAGGAGCACCAAGAGTAGAGCACTGAGTTTTGTCTTGTATCCAATTGTAACTAGTACCATCAGAACACTACCGAGAACATCCTGGATAATTTGCAAAAATGAAATTTCAAAACGTATCAATGTTATGAACATGAATGCAAGCAACACTCGGCCAGCCAATTGAAGGTAATTCTTAGGCTTGTTGTCGTTGAGTGTTGGCACACCGGCAAATAATGATCTGCCCTCGACTCTTGATTCAGCAAGGACTAACAGTAATGCTCCAATTAAGGCGAGATTCCTGAAGAGGAATTGGAGATCCCAGAGGATACTGTAGGCAAATGTTTGTAGGACGACTATAAAGAATAAGACACCACATGCGATGCTAACTCTCAATCTTCCAATGACCATTACACAACCTCCAAGTTGCCCGATTAAATTAATAAGGACAAATAAAGTTGCTAAGACTTGTCCGCAACCCCAAGACATATCCATGTATTCTCGTTGTTCTTTCCATTGGAACCACATCCGTAATCCATCCTCCAGAAATGTGGCAATAAGACAGAGACGGGCGAGAGTTGGGAGCACATGTTTCCCGTTACGAATGACCTAAAATCATGTTATACCAATTTATTATAAATTCTTTCTTATACGTAATTGGTCTTACTCATTCATCACATTATTCATGTACTTATTAATGACTTCATTATCAAATAAAAATGCAACATATGAAATTAATTATTTATCTGTTGTATGAAGTAGTGTAAAGAAAATAAATAAATAAAAAAAATATGGAAATGAAGTGGAGCGGAATTTTCAATGAGACTTAACGACTATAACCTGAAATGAACAGGTTACTGTGTTTTCCCTGACATTGAAATATCCGGTAAACTCCTATTACGATTCAAATAATTGCTAATCTCTAACATAAAATTTCATTGAAAGAGAGACGAAGTTTGGATAAATGGATCTACATATGTTTGTATATTATAATGATGACGTTGACAGGAAGATTTACCTGTATTCCCGGGGGATATCTTTTTTTAAACATTGCCACTATCGCTAAGCAAAGTTTGGTGAAAGTAATCGACGTGTCAGTGTGATTCTAATCTGAACTAATTATTTTGAATATATATTTTTAAAAAATCTTTAACATTACCTGGTCGGCAATTTCTTCAGCCTTAGACACAACCTCTTGCTGGATCACCATAGTGCTTCACTCAAAATTGAAGGAAAAAAAAAATAAAGTTCTCACCCATCCACACTCCACACTCCTCGCACTCGCTGGTAGAAGCTCACACACCGTTTACGCCACCGAGCGGGTAAATTAACACAAGTTAAACTTTTGAATCTCTGTATATAAATTTATATAGGTATGTGTGTTTATGTATTGTGTTTGAGAACTCATCGGCTTGCTATAGAGTCACGACACGTGTATGCTGCCTGTGTGTACCAAGTCAATGACACACTTCATTTAAAGTGTGGAGTAGAAATTCACTCTATACGTATAATATAGATGAACTTGTATTAGTAAATTTTTCGCTGTTGATGATGTGGAGTTTATGTTTCTACATACGTTCAACTCCGTCATTTCCGATTACGTGGTCAACCGCGAAATTCGCTCTCATTTTGAATCTCAACGAATTGTATTAATCGAACAAATGAATGCGAGATTTAAAAAACAATGGTTTGAATGAATTTTTAAATGAGATTCGATAAAATTCTTTCTGTTAATACTAATCCGAAGTAAATCTGAGAATAAAGGAAAATCCAAAAGTCTCTGATCAATCCATAAACTTCCTTATTTCCCGTGTTCATTTATTGGAAAAAAAATTTTTTATTTGTTATTGTAACAACAACGTCACTAACGGCCGGAACATTTTTATAAGTCAGAGTCATAAATCAAAAAGAAGAAAAACAACAACGTCACTGCTTTCGCTAGTGACGTAGTTTATCATCCGATTGGCCGTTATATAAGCATTTGAATTCGATCAATTTATAATGTATCAAATATTGATTGATGATAATTGCAATCCCTCCTTTTGCTTCTGCATGGAAAATGATTCAAAATAACTCGAAATCTTCGTTATAGAACTATTTATTCCTCATTGGAAAAAATACTTTTGCAGATAGAGGAAACCGCGCGCTACAACCCGTTTGGAGCACGCTGATGCCTTGAAATTGCGATAGACAGGTAATTTTGGAATTATTCATTAATTGTTTGTCCATCTTTCACAAAACTTAATTCAATACAAACGCAATTGGCCGAAAGTGATCTCAGCTTTCATTTCCGAACAACCATAACTTGTTAAGAATAAAAAATACAGGTAATCGTTAAAAAAATGGGATTCCAGCGTTTTGGTACATCTGCCGATCGTAGAACCTGAAAATTTTGGTTTTACCGAAATTAAGTTTATCGAAATCTTGTTATCAACGGTTTTTAACTCGTTTATATTATCTTGGGCCTGATGAAGAAAAATTTCAATGCTACGGGAAGATAAGAGTGTCTTATTCTCTCTTGTAGTGCCCAATATCTTAAAATATCATGATTCAGTTTTAATAACACGTGCGAAGTGCATTAAGATAAAAATTATCAATAATAATAACGCTACTGGGCCCGGACCACAACCGGGAACATTTTAATAATGAATGATGAAACGAATACCCAAGGAACATGAAACTGAAATCTCATGATGCGTGAATCAAATTTCAATTCCATATTCCTCGTGTATATAAACGTAGGCCTATTGGTCATACTCGCGACTCGCGAGAAAACCTCACGATAACGTTTGTCTTCAGTAGATGTCCGTTCAAGTTGAATTGTGAATCATTACCGGGACATTAAATAAGCAAACGTGTTACAATATACTGTGCTTATGCTGTTATTAGAATAAACTTCTTGTGCATTATTTAATTCAGGTTATTGTGCGATTTATGAAAACGTGCTGAGTGTTTACGTAATATATCTATTAAAAAAATTCCCACTATTGAAATAAAACAACAAATAGGAAAAAAGATACCATAGATACCCCAATCCGGGGTAACTGGCATCAGTATACTCATTGGAATGAGACAATTCTACTTACGTATACAGGCGTGTCATTGCAATCGTCAGTCAATTGGATCACCTCCTAGTATCAATTTCTGGTAATTTAGATTGAAATCGTTAATTAAGTCGTCAATTTTTGTCATCAATGTGGATTTATCATTCTATTCATAAACTTTATTCACAAAATCTTTTGAAAGTTGTAAATTTCCCTCATAACCATTACTGTCATAACAAAACGAAATATAAAATATAAAATTGAATAACTGTATTCCTGTCAAACGCGGAAGTTTATCAATTATTTGAATTATAGAAAATTGCCAGTACGCTTTCACAACTTGAGAAGGTTGTATGTTGAAATACAAAATAGCGTAGGCGCAATTTTTGCATACTATTTATATTCATAAATGTTCTTGGTTAAAAACGTTCCACTGAATTGCCACAATTTTACCTGTCATATTTGATATCATTCATTCATTTTGACGGTTTGTTATAATTCATCGTTCTGTTCTATTAATGTTATCACCATGTATGATAATAAATAAGAATTTATTATCTCCAAGGTGTCCACGTATGAGAACGCAATGACATCACTATTAACGTCTCAATCTTCTACGTAACCTCAAAATTGTTTACAACCGGTATTAAATGACAGCTTTGATTCTTAGAAAATAATTTAATTGTGAGAAATTAGTGTCCAGTAATGCAATGCTAATGTGATGATTATTTTATATTTTTGCTCCTGCTATAAATTCAAGATATCTTAATTGATGAAAAATCATTGGTTTCCCTCATATTTATCTACAGATTAGAGGAAGAAAAGTTATAAAGAGCACATTGAATTTTAGATAAAAAAAGACTGACCGATTTTTATGGGAAAATTGAGAAAGATGCCAAAAAAAATAACCCAAGAAATAATGAGTAGTGAAAATGAAGACGAAATAAAAGTTCACAATGGCGATGAATCACCTGCACAGAGGGAAAGCTCGCCAATTTATTCGGTATGTTTTGGAGCAGAAATTTGAGTACTTTGATCAAATTCTCTATTCTCTATTATAAAAAAATATTTGAAATTAATTATTGTCTAAAAAATTCTGTTGTAGTCAATATACAAAGAAGCACCCTTCAGTGATGAACCAGATGCTATTACGGAACGTGAAGCGTGTGATTATAATTTGAAAATCGCTTTAAAAGTGGCTAAAAGTGGAGCAGGTAAGATAAATAACTATTACTTCCATAATAGAGAATATATGTGCTTCTTTCTTTTCAGCACCCAGACGCGTGAGAGTTTACGCAGACGGTATTTATGATTTGTTTCATGAAGGCCATGCGAGACAGTTAATGCAGGCGAAAAATATTTTTCCAAATGTCTATCTAATTGTTGGAGGTAACAATCTGAACGCTTGAGTAAAAACAAAACTTTGTAACATTAATTTTATTAATTTTAATATAACATAATAATAGTATGCAATGATGAATTGACACATCGCAAAAAGGGTCGAACCGTTATGACAGATTCAGAGAGATATGAAGCTGTCAGGCATTGTCGTTATGTTGATGAAGTCGTACGAGATGCACCGTGGGAATTAGATGAAGAATATTTGGAAGCACATAAGGCAATCATTCCCTTCAATTGCTCACTCTATTTTCGTGAATTATAGTAAGACTGTACATTAACATAAATTTTTTCTTTTGTTAAACAGATTGACTTCGTAGCACATGACGATATTCCATATATGACTGATGACGCTGACGATGTTTATGCAAGCATCAAAGCCAAAGGAATGTTTGTAGCGACCCAAAGAACTGAGGGAGTCTCAACATCCGATATTGTAGCGCGTATCGTTAAAGATTATGACATATATGTGAGGAGGAATCTTGCGAGGGGCTACAGTGCCAAAGAATTGAATGTTTCTTTTCTCAATGTAAGTGCGCATCATTCGATAAGAATAAACTAGAATTTGATTCGCAATAAGCAAAAAAACAAATATATTGATCCTTGCACTTGTTCAATAGGAGAAAAAGTTTCGCCTTCAAAATAAGTTCGATGATTTGAAAGACAAAGGGAAGAGAGTAATGGAAAATATTGGAGAAAAACGTATGGATATGATTAGTAAATGGGAAGAGAAGTCACGAGATTTTATTGATGCTTTCCTTCTGTTATTTGGAAGGGAAGGTAGATTAGTGAGTATCTGGAATATCTCCGATTATAATCGCTTTTGTTTGTTGAATTATAAATAGCTTTTTTTCGATTAAACAAATTTTATATATATTTTTGATAAGGATGTCTAATTGATACTGAATTGGCATTTGCAGTCCACAATTTGGAATGAAAGTAAAGGTCGCTTGATGCAAGCATTATCGCCCCCAGCTAGTCCAAAACGAGCAGGAAGCCCAGATGGTAGTTGTAGTAGTAATAATGAAGATGATCATACTAGGTACGTGTAATATTGTAGAAAATTATGATTTTAATGAGAAAATCAAATTAATCATTTTCATTTCAGTCCACCACCGAAAAAAACAGGACGTTATGAATTTCCACTACCACAATCTAATCACTACCTTAGCGACGATTATAGCGATGATGATGAGGCCAATCTTCATTCAAAATGATGTGGAATTAATGTCAAACATACTTAGTTAGATTCTATTCTTTTTCTCTTCATTCCTCCTCATTTTTATGATATTGAAACGTGTATTGTTATACAGGGAGTTTATCGATATTCACAATGTTTAACGTAAATTGAAATCACAAATTCAGAGTAAATGGAATCACAAAAGACCAATTTCATTAATTTTTAATCAATTGATTTGGACTAAATTTGAAATTATTTGAATTAATTAATCTCAGAGAATAAGCCTGTATTAATGATTGAAAGTTGAAGTAAAAATCAGATCTGATGATGAATTGACTTATTGTTGAACACATTAGAGATATAAAACGTTATTTATTATTGTTTTTGAGATAATTTTTCCAATTTAATTTGTAATTTTTGAATTTATTATTTCATGGAATATGTATTTGTATGAATCTAATATTTATTTGAAAAAAGGGAATAGAGTGATGTCTGAAAATAAAATTTATCATGCTCCCAAGTTATCATTTATGCTGAAAAATTTTTTTCATCCACAATTCCTTCAACTTCCTTCCTATCCCCGTTGAATTGAATGGATACTATCATTCAACTTCTCTTATTCAACTCACTTTCGTTTCTTGTGAATGAGAATCACTGCGCAAGACGCAAATTGAACTTACTGTACTAAGAGAAACGGCATGCTTACGCACTCATATACCGGTTTGAATGAGCCACCGAAAGAATACTAATATCTTTTTCTCCTATGTAAAGAATATTTATTTGATTTTCATCTAATCAATGTTTCTAACGCCTTGATTTCAGTCCATTCTTCAGTCTTAGATAGAACAAAGTGTGTTGTGATATAAAAATCTTACGGTAATTATTTGCAAAAAATATTTGAAACACTCACCGATCGCTGACAGCACTGCTTCACTCTTGACACTTTCCTCACCCTCGCGATTCTCTTTTTCGAGAATTTCCATACATCAGAAGACACGGAACACTCATAAATAAATCGAAAACACTGTTTTTCCTTCGGAATTCACACTGAAGATCTTTCATTGAAGATACACAAAACCATCACAACAATCATAAATATCTCCATAGAACAAAGGAAGAACATTTCTTTGTACTGTCTATATGTTTCTCAAGTCATTACACGAACTCGTATTAATTTCTGAACAACCTTTCCCTTCACTTATTTGAGAAAATCAGTAAACGCGTGAGACACATTGAAAAAGAACTCAAATTGAATAACAAAACCGAACAAAATCTACATAAAAATGAACACGTGTTTGCATATCCCGATGTTTACCGGATAAATAAATTCGGAACATAATAACATCATATTTCCGTCCTCCTTCTTCTCACGTCTCTATTACTCATGGCAATATCTTTAGTTCTATTTTAATCTTTAAATAGTTATTGATGACAATATGAATGAAAATTTTTGTGTGCTTCGAGCAAACAGTATCTCTTCTCTATTGTGTGCCATGGCTAGTAGCCGTTTTGAAGTATATCAACAACGGCCAGAGCCATAAAACCGTGCTGCCACACTCGCCCACCACTTCGGCCATTTTGATGCTATCCACACGGGAACGAAGCCAAGAAAAATGGAAACGAATGGAACAATAATATACGGGAAAAATCTCGGTGCCATGCATTTTCCTAATCTTAGTTTCAGGGTGAAGACTTTTATTTTCATCGAATGAGTATTTTTTTCAATGAATTGTTGCGTTACAACGGTTCTACTTTGCCAAAAAATGTTATCAATGAATTTCTCTCGTTTATTGGAATAAACAAGTTGCTTCGAACAGCGTGTTTAGAGCTGAATATCATTTTTTTTCACGGTTTTTCACGTAAGAAAATCATCCCATAAATCTCGTCCTTGGAGTTACAGCAACGAATTGACAACCGTGAACCCGTGGTTGGTGCAAATAGTCACACAGATATAGCTTCGCATGGATCGTAGTGACTCAATTTGCTAAGCTCTCCAAAAAATATGAAGTGGAAAATTTTCAGAATGGATTACATGTGACGTTTTTTTTAAATTCTTTTGTTTTCAAAGAACTCAATGAAATATATTTCATCAATGGTTGTATGATAGTTAATAGTGTTGTTGTGTAAAATTTCCACAATCATTGTGTGACACTACATAGGCCTCTTAATGTTGTAACGAATAAACCGAAGAGCCAAAATGGAAGAGCCAAGCGTTCATAGTAGTATCAGCGATATAAATAGTGAGGAGCCAGTCAAAAGTGAACGTGAGTGATTTTATTATCTCGTTTTACGATAAATTATATAAATGATTATTTTATTCATCAATGTGTGAATACAAAAATTAAGTTTTTGCCTGGGGAAATCCAATTTTATTGAGACTGTATGAATAATGTATCGAAATTATCGATCAATCTAACCCCAAAATACTGAGATTTATTTTCTTGAGTATTCAGTTTAATAATAGTAAATAAATATTGGAATTCAAATTCTGATTCATTCGGTTTTTCATTCGATCAAATATTTAATAAACATCATTACTTCGTTATAAGACGACTAATTAAGTCCAAAGATATCTAACAATAAGCTTGTCCTTGAGACACTGAAATTACCGAGGAAAAAATAAAAAAAATTATGTCAGATGATGATACATCAATGTGCGACTACAAGTATCATGCCTGATATCTCAAACTTTAAAGTAATGCAATTTTTATTAGCAGGTACAGCTGTTCCACGTAAAAAACGAATATGTTTAGTTGGAGCAGCGAGTCGGGATCCGGCGCTTGGTACTGCTGCACAACTTTTTGGTGTTCCAGTATTGAAATCAGAGACTGGAATTGAATACATTGAAGATACAGTATATTGTACATATTTCATACTGAATCAGTTTGAGGGACCTGAATATGAGAGTCTACATAAGAGTGCACACAGAATATTGGGACCCACTGCTTTACTGCAATTGGTAGATAAAAAAGAATCCTTGCCGAGTATAAATCGACCTATGTACACACGAGCCATGTTAGGTACAGTTGTTGTATTTACTGGCTTCAGGAAAAAAGACGAACTGGTGAGAATAATTTTCAATTTGCGGATTTAAAGTTTAATAATAAACTAAACTAATTATCGAATTCAAAAATACAGACGCGGCTGATCAATATGATTCACTGCATGGGCGGAAGTATAAGGAAGGAGATGGGTGCAAAAGTTACTCATCTAATTGCCAATTGTTGTGGAGGTGATAAGTACAGATATGCTGTAACATTCAGAGTACCAATAATGTCAATGAATTGGGTTGATGCTCTTTGGGATGCTAGAAATGACGCTGCCAGTTATGGCAATAATGAGGATTTAATAGTTAAGTTCAAATTGAAGCCATTCTTCGGAGCTAAAGTCTGCTTCTTCGGTTTTCCTGAAGATGAAAAAGCACACATGGTTGAGGTGCTACAACAAGAAGGTGGTGAACCAACTGGAATTGATGATCCAGAGTGTACGCACGTGGTGAGTTCATACTTTATTTTATTTGTTTCGTAATTTCAATTATTCTTGATCGGAATCTACACATGGACTTCTTTTTCTACTTGAGATCAAAGAAAATAAAATGATTATTCACTGGTACTTTTCTATAATAAATCGTTTAGGTAACTGATTTAGGTAATAATCGCTTCAAGATTGCAGAAAGTATGAATAATAATTATCAAAGTTGCTTTGATCATCCATATTATCTATTATCACCATTGTATGAAGAAGAATGTGAATCATCTGCTCATCCTAATTCTAATATCAGTGTAACATCAAACATATCTAAATCATTACACTTGAATGAGAGAAATTCTTGTAAAGTAGAAAGAGGTGGCTCATTCTCAAGTGGCTATGGCAGTATGAATTCATTATCTACATCAAAATCAGTGATAAAATGCAATGATTCAGTGGAGAATGAGAGTCAAGATTCAGCGATTTGTATGGATTTTTCATTGAAAGATTCACCATTATCCGATGAGAACGATCTGTCGAAAGAATCTGACCCACAAAATTTATTAACATCAACACAAATATTCCATGAGAGTACAAATCTAGAGAAAAGTTCAGAACTATCAGAGACGTCGAATCAATCGCGATTCGTTAATTCATATTCACATCCAAATTTATCAATAAAAAATGATGGGCTTGAGAATCGATTTGCAACCCCAAATACAAAGTTACGAAAGTATCATTGTAAGAGACAAACACTTCATCAATATCAGCAACGTAATCGCCAACTATCATTGCCTTCATTTGTTCCATTATTCCGAGACATGACTTTTCCTCTGACATATAAACGTTCAATGTCATTGAATCGACGTTGTGATACTACTAGAGACTTTGAATCAAGATTTGTTCGTACGCTTTTGTATGACGTTCTTCCGATTGTCTCGAGACCAGCTGGAGATCATTCAATTTCTAAATTTTCGTTTGATTCAATCAGAGACTCTGTGGTATTTCCATATGAAATTGAAAATTTGAATAAATGTGACTCCAAGATTTACAATCCAACGTTTTCTACGGTATTTTTGAAAATCTCTTCTCAATTATTCTTGTGTGGTGGATGAATAGGAAGTATTGGTGATGGCAATAGCGAAGAATAATAATTTCGCTGTGATGTCTATGAAAAAAAAGTCCTTGTTCTATCTATTATTATTTGTAATTGTTGAAAGGTGTTGAGCCTCCATCTCAACTAATTTTTTTTAATACTCTCTTATATTACTTTCAAGGTTGTGGATGAATCCAATGTGAATACATTACCAGATTTAGCATCCGTACGTGCACATATTGTCAAAGCCGAATGGTTCTGGTCCTCAGTACAAAATGAGGGTGCAGCAGATGAAAAGGAATACCTATTTGAAGATGTAAGTTTAAGATTCGACGAGAGGAAGATTTAGGGGTAAACAATTCCAGTCCTTCTACTCTCGTAATGATAATTCATTGATAAATCCATTATTTCAGTATTTGGAATCTGTAATGTCACCAAGTGCATCAGCTAGAAGGGATAGCCAAACAGCTTCTACTCCTACAACAGCTTCAACAAGACGAAAACGCAAACGTCTTGCTGAAACTCTATCAAGTCTTGTACAAAATGGTGCAGATTCACCGGCGGTGCACAAAAGACGTTCTAGTATCAGTGATGCTGGTCATTTGAGTGTCAGTGGTAGTTTTCTAGACTGCACAGGCAGTTCTGATAAACAGATGCTCGATGGTCAGTAGATTGTTTCTTTCTTTGTCTTTCAATTTCGAAAATATTCAATTTTTTACTCCCTACGATAACGCCAAGATGAATTTCCCTTAACTGTTAGATATTCCAGAGGTGGAAGCCGTCAATACAGAATCGACACGTAAAAATTTATCTCCACGACATCAAGTTTTCCTGGAGTTGGTACAAACTGAATCCAATTATGTCGGTATACTCAGTACAATTATGACTGTAAGTTAATTTATTAGTAATCTACTTCATCATAATAACTCTGACGAGAGAACCGTAACTAATTAGTTTTATGATAATTTAGTTGTTCAAATCACCATTGGAAGAGTACATTGATACTAGCGGTGAGCTGTTGAATAGTACAGAAGCAAAAATAATATTCGGAAATTTTCCACCCATCTATGAAGTGCATAAAAAAATGTTGGAAGAGTTACGTTATAGTGCAGCACATTGGACAGAAGATACGAGTATAGGCAACATATTTTTGAAATATGCACCAGATTTAGTTAAAGCATATCCACCTTATGTTAACTTTTTTGAAAATACCAAGGAGATGCTGGATCAATGCGACCAAAATAAGCCGAGATTTCATGCGTTTCTTAAAATTTGTCAAACCAAACCAGAATGTGGTAGACAGAGTCTCAAAGAATTGATGATTAAACCTGTGCAACGATTACCCAGTATTAGCTTATTATTAACTGATATACTTAAACAGACAAATAAAAATAATACAGACCACAGTGCCTTAGAATTGTCAATCAGCAGTATTAAAGAAGTTATGACATATATTAACGAAGACAAAAGAAAAACCGAGGGACAGCTTGTAATGTTTGATATATTCAATGAAATTGACAATTGTCCACCCCATCTAGTCTCGTCTCATCGGTCCTTCATTGGTAAATGCGATGTTATGGAACTCAGCGAGGGACTCAGTGGCCGTGGCGATCATTTGGTACTCTTTTTGTTCACCGATACATTAGAAATATGCAAAAAAAGATCAAAGGCATTCAATTCACTCAAGAGTCCGAACATGGCTAACGGTTTACATACAGCTAAACTCAGCCAAGGCAAGCCGTATAAACACATTAAAATGCTTTCTTTAACCACAATCAAGAAGGTCGTTGATATTCGAGAAACAGATGGCAAGTTATTTAAATAATAGATTAACTCATCAATTTAATCATTATTTATATTTCATATTAATTTTGAAATAATTATATCATCAATATTTCAGAATGCCAAAAGGTATTTGCACTCATGGTCAGAAGCAATCAGGAACTCAAAGAAAAATTATTTTCATTTACAATTACGGATGAGGAAGTTAATAAGACTAATTATTTAAAAACATTGTGTAGACAAATGGCTAATACTGTCTGTAAAGCTGATGCAGTACGTTGATCTTTTATTCATCTTTTAATTATTCCTCACTCTAATTATTATTTATTATCATCTATATTATTATTCCATTAGGACACTTTTCTCATTAGTCTCGACTCTCATCAACTGGAAATTGACACTAGTGACGTTGCTCTAGGGACACTGAGCAAAGCATTTAAGTGAGTAAATTAATTTTAATTAAGTTGTTCATCATCATTAGAGTAATTTATTTACAAAATAGAATATTTGGCTTAGTAGTTGGACGTAGTAAATCATCTTCTATTCATCTCCTTTTTTATTTTTATCACAATTTTTTCATTTTTCCAATTCATTCATAGCATAATTATCATTGCCATAAAATTGTTAATGTCAATATTTTATTTTCTGTACTGCATGACAACGGAACTATGATGGGAACATCGTGACGTTTGGTTGCAGGAGCCTATTTCATAATTTTTACCTGGAATATATGGATCCGTATGTGTTCCTCCTCAAATAGCATGTGTGAAACTACATTATGTACAGAACTACCTTCAGTTTTCGCATTAGGCTGGTTTTTCTTATGATTTGATTTTCTTTTTCTCTCCTCTCTGTGATTTTTTAGGATTCGTTTTTGCTTTATTTTCCTTCGTTTTGAAAACTATTGAACTAATATATTTTCATCCAAATTGTCTGCATTTAGCATGAGGAGTAAAAAATGATTGATTAAAGTCTGAGTAATGTGCAATTTCTGAAATGTCTCGGTAAATGATGATTGGAAGACTAGAATGGACTTGATCGTAAGAAGTTTTATGAGTATTTATCTTCAAATAACGAAGTTTTTCTTTTCATTTCTTTCCTTGGTAGATTTGCGACACGTACAAGGATGAAGGTTGGCAGAGCATTCAGCTTTAATAAGACGCCAAGTAAATTGAAAAGAGCAATGTCTACGATGATGTCGCCATTTGGTTCCACGAATAGCTTAACACCAGCAAGTCAACAGCTCGCGCAGATGCGATTGGCCAGTTGCAACAATATCAACGTTAGTTAATTTACTACTTCACACTGTCATTTATTACTCATAAATTCAACCAACTTAATTTTCTCTCTATACAGTTAACTATTTATAATTTTTCAATTTTAATCCTATGTTTTTGATCTTAAGAACACGACAAATATATTTCTTTTTGATATTCCAATTTTTCTTTTAATTGCATACACTAGTATGAGGACAAATATCGTCGATATTCCCGTAAGTAATTTCCCAAATTCCAGGTATCTTTCAAAGGTATAATTTCTCTAGTTCACTCAACTGATTCCTCTATTACGACCTCCATCCGCTATCAGTTTAATGATTTCATTATTTTGAGATTATCGAGCTCTGTATTTTCAGGAACTGGGCAATGGTGGTTCAGATTCGTCATCTAGAGACGACATCCTCGTTGCTCCAATGTCTGTCCAGCCCACGAGAAAAGCAAAGTGCAGCTCCTTGAGTATCGCGTCGTTAAGAAGGTTGTAAGGGTACATTTTATGATTTTAGTTTTTCCCCCCACTCACATCCACGAGAACGAAACCACCCCTAGAGCGTATCCCTGGTTTTCAAGTATACATTTTGTATTAAATCTTCGAAACTGTTTTTTTCCCTTTTTTTCATCTATTTAGTATGTAAGTTTGAACAAAGACTACCTTTTAATGTATCAACTTTGAGGCTGAGAAGGAATCGCATTGAAAAAAAAGAAATATTCCCCAATAAGATTAAATATTAGAATATTATCAATTTATTTTGTCGAACATATCTATTCTTGAATTTTGCTGCAGTTACTAGACGTTTTTTTTTCCTTTATATATATAAATATAATTTATAACGGCAAAGCTTATAATACTCGAATCGCACAGGTGGAAATTTTCAGCAATAATTATTGCGTCTAAACTAACTTCGTTGAAATAAATTATACGTATATTTCTTCTTATCTATCTCTCTTTTTTCATGGTCTAGAAACTGTTCAGAGGAGGTGATTGAAGACGAACCTAAGATTTGAGTGTTTTTTCGTTTTGCGTTTCGAATCAGCAATATTAATTCACTCATGGAATTGGTAAATATGATAAACCCATTGGGTGAGATATTTAAAAAATATGTGATGTTTCTTACATAAAAAACAAAACGTTTATAACAAGGAATAATAATGTCTGTTAGACTTCAAGCTTATGTTCCGTCTCAAATTATCATTGATTTCTCCACATAGCTTTGTACATAAATAACCGGAAGATCTCACTTCCCACTTCACCACATAAATTGCACGATTAATGTTGCACTTGATGTTTGATTATCATTTTTTCTTCATTTTGATTAAATTGCATCAACAGTGACCTTAATCTAAAGAGAAACAAACAAAAATCCTTCAAATTTTTTATTATGGGATGATAATGTAGATAAATTCCTTCGGATTTTCATTAACAAGGCATTTAGAATGAGAATTTTAAATATCCAAAAAATCATAATTCATCAATGAACTTTTTATGGTATTGTATATATGAATGGTATTATTATTATTCATTTACATCCCAAGACGGTAATAAATAAATTATTATGATATGAAAGTTGAGATGGATGTAAAAAAATGAGGTAGAAAAGACTACTTGAAATTGCCATGATATTACTAATTGCTTATTAATAATTTACATCTCCTTGCTGGCAGTTAAATGTAAGAACCTACGAGCCACAGCTGTGCTGTGAATCTAACACAAAATTAAAAGAATTATTCTTATTATTATTATTATCATTATT
>JABSMS010045378.1:0-23457 GCA_018902275.1 Aleiodes sp. PSUC_FEM 10030003
CAACGCTATAGCACCTTTTTTTTCTTCTCTCTCTCGATAACGAATAACATAACATTATTCGTAATATTCCAGTCATGATATAAATTAATTACGTACAATTATTATAATATATTAATACGTAGTCATAATCCGTTAATATATGACAACGTATCATAATATAAAAAGTGCAAAAATAATTCATATATTTTCTATTCTGCAGGTTATATCATATATCATATATGTTTTTATTAAGCAATATTCATATTGCATCACACAAACTGCATTTATTTTTGAATATATAATACACGATTCAGATATCAACAAATATATTTCAACCATATTCATTGATATATTACGAAATATATATTTTTCCATGAGGGTAGTAATGCTCCATCAACATGACTATCCACCTTGCAAAATAAAGGTAATGGAAAAATAGTTTTTAATCTCCACGATGTGTGCAGCAACAAGTGCGCAAGATATACTCCATCAATCTCAGAGGTTGTAAAGAGTGCGTGGGATGCCGTGAGAAAGCCACACCACATTGAGGCCTGCACGTTTAAAAGGTCACATTTCTCAGCAAACAGTATGCTCTCAGGGCGTTGCTGGGAAAACAAAAGAAATGGATTTTTAGGAATCATTTCTACACAGCATTGTTTGTGTCTTTCGAGAATTCATCACCGTAATATTGCGGTCGCAGCGAGATCCAAAATAGATTAGAGGGAGTCATTAGATTCTAATTAGGACGCTGCAGCTATCATAACAAGTAGTCTTGAGATACTGACGTTTACAGCGATATCAAAACCATTTGATATACGATGGTTAGTAGTGAGCTTTCGAGACACGACGCTGCAGGTGTCTTTGGCCATCACTAGATTACTTTTGGTTTCACGTAGTACGTAATGCAGCTGTGGCCCCCGCTGAAGTCTCCGCCTCCATTGTTTATGTATGGAATTCATCAGCAATTTGAAAAAAGAATAGAACGATACCAACGGAAACAATAAAACGAAGTTATTTTAGCAGAAATAAGCAAAGATATTGGTATTCAACGTTTATGGAGTTAATACGCGAAAATGTTAACATTGCAAACACTGATTTTCGAACAAAAAGAAACGTAAACAGTAGTCGATGAATCATTCGCAGATTAGAAAAGCCCACCTTTCTCGATCGTTTATCACCCGTGAGTGGCAGGAGCGAATGGTTTGGGACATTTAGAACGAACGTTTCGATCTTTTTACACTGAAGCTATACTATTCTCCAAAGCTGCAAATTGACGTGACCCGAATCTGCCACATATACATCCGTTGGCTGGTGTTATACGTATGTGGATGTATATCATCCCGTTTGCAATTTTTTTTTTACCCCTTTCGTGCTTATTCTCTATAGAATACACACTCGTGCAATAGCAGCGAGTCGTTCGCAAAGTTTGTTCAACGAAACATGAGTACGATATATTTGCAAAAAATTAGTGGGCTCTATTTTTGAAGCAATGATTGAATTGAATTCATACATTCCATGTATTCATAAACAGAGTTCTATCTTCAATATTTGCTTATTATTTCTCCTATTTGTTCGATGAGATTCGTTATTGGTAATGATTTATGAAGTGTTTACAAATCATCAAACGATGTTTTCATTTGAATATGATAATTGGAGGATTTTGGAGAGCACGCGCGTTGGGTTAAGCACACTTCACTTCATGAAGAGTGAAAAGTTTCGGAAATGATTTTTATCAAGTTGAGATCCTCATTAAAATAAAAAGTACAAGTATCACGAATAAAGTAAGTGAGAAGAATACTAGGAGCTCCATTAGGGTATCCTGTCACGAATGAATAATGGATTTCCACGCAGTTCGAAAACAAAAGGGGTAAAAGGCCAACTGTTGGAGGAATAAAACCCTCCCATGAACTTTTGGCGTTACAAAATTTAGAAACTCCCTCGGCTACCTCTTCCCTACCTCTCGAACAGTACTCCGTATGTATACAGGCGAGTTTATTTGATGAGAAAAGGTGAATGGGTAACGTGTATACTGTGAGAACCGTTACATTAAACTTTCACTTCGTTCATTTCAGGGAGAGGTTTATCCTAGTCTACGTAAAATGAAAAATGGGGTAAACTCCCGAAGAGTGAGGGGGTATTTTCGAAGGACTCGAGTGAAATTGTTCAAGAGAGGAAGTGTAATTTCTATAACCAAATGATATTCATTCTACGCTGTTGTTAATTTCGGAAGAATTCAGGTCAATTGGTCTCGAGCAAATAAAAATGGAGACAATTAATCTGAATTAACATTTTAAGGTGACATGGAGTTCGAACATTCGAGGAAATGCCAGTGAAATCTTCAGTAGTCTTTCTGAAAATAATTTTTATTCCTCTTTTACGTAAATTTCAGTAATTGATACATGATTGAGTTCCAGAAATAAATTCTTAAAGTGATTTAAATCTGAGGTACATCCGGTTGCATTATTAATTTCTGTAATTCGGTATGAAGATTGCAGTCGAAAATTTTCAACAGTATACATAGTTTCTGATCAATATAGCTTCCATACAAAATAACACAGCAATACTTCAAGATTTAAAATACTCAAATGAGCTATTTGTATTTTCCTTTTCATTTCGAATGACCCGTTCAGTTTATTCCCCACGAAAAAGAGTATCTGAAACATTTATGACTTTTTCCCTAGCAGAACTATTGGTTTTTCACCAAGTCTCTTTCAGTATTTCAGTCCACATCGGAGCAAATTTACCTATCCTCCGTTTCTGAGTGAGTGACAGTCTATCGATGTCCTAGAATCTTGATCGACGTCCGTAAACTCAATATCCACCGAAATTCCCTGGCAATATAGTTCCCATCCCCGTACGTATATACCTGTATATATGAATATATATGTGAATATTTCGGAGGGATTGTACGGCATATATATGTATGAGTACACCGAGGGTGTATTTTGAAGGGAGCTTTTGATGAAAAAAAAGGAACCGGAAATGAAGCCTCAATGTTCTCTCGGATATATCTTTTAATGCGTTGGAGTATTCTGATCCGTGATGGTTTTGACACACTGCCAGATGCTGCTCTGTTTTATTCCTCCATAGTTTAGGGAGCTTTTGGCAGTTTTTCCATTTTATGCTCGTTGAGCCTGCCCCTTTATTCATGCCAAGTATCCCTCATTTTGAATCTACCACAATTTTGAATTTGTTGATGGTTCAATTTATCTTTATGAGAAACTCTGATTATTTCCGAATATTTCATATCTTCTTCTGAGAATGGAATTCACCATAAACACCCAACATCCTTGTTTGTAACCTGTTCCGTGTGGGTTTTACCTCACCGCCATCCAATTTCTTTGTGCGTGCATGAAGAGGAGGAAAAGGAAACAATAATAGTATCCCTGCAGCATCATATTGAATAGCGCCGAGTATATTTAATGCAAAGTTAACTTCGGTTAGCCAACTTTTCTTGAGTCTGGTTTGTGCCCATAATTCCCAACAACGTAACGCGTTACCTAATCTTGCTCGTGCCTGCTCGTTTTATATACTGAGAACCCACCGATTTAACCGTCTCCCATTCACGTACCTATATCCAACAAGTTATTTCGATTCTTATCATTGCATTCAAATTATGACGCAATTTCAACTTGCAGTTAAACTTTTAACGAAAAGTCACTTAAAATCTACAATAGGAAGTATAATTTTGAAATTATATTTATTACATTCATGCTAATAGCTTCGGGAAGTTTTCCCTGAGACTTCAGCAAATGACTTGATCTTGAAGACGTAGGATATAGTAGTAGTGCATGTCCATCTGAGCAAATTGGTTGACATCCAACCCTCAAATGGCTCTCAAGGGTGCCGATTGCCGTCGTCACTGGGGGCAAAAGGTTAGTTCTGAAGTGGTACTAGTGATAGCCACCAGTACTGAGAACAGGGGGGCAACATCCGTTAGACGATGTCTCCTTAGAGAAATCAACTTCAATGTACGGAGAGAAGCCAGCGACTTGTGTTCTCGAGTTTCTTTGATATCCTGTAGTGGCAGTGACATTTGAGACGTTGCAGTTGGTTTGGAAGCGTATAACGGATTACTTCAGCTCACAGAAGTATCATCTGATCGTATGATCTTGATTATTGGGATTCACTTCGACGCTACTGAATATAAATTCTCCTAACCTCTCGAATATCCGTGTTTATCACTATGTCCATCCGCGAAGCACGGTAGGTGATGAAAGTAAGAAAATACATGGAACAAGAACACAATAGAAACAAGAAGAGGAGACGCAGCAAAAAGTAAGGATAGGGTTTTCACTGTTTCGAGCAATAAATACTCTCACCCCCGCGAATTTTCGCACGAGTCTGATGAGTTTCCGTCACGATTTCTGCGGTCAAGCACTGGTGTCTGCTCCTCGGTTGGAATGCTACCTCATATCTCATCTCACGCGTACACAGAAAGGATGGTAGAGCTGGGAGATGAACAGCTGTGAACACAGCAGATGACCCTTAGTCTTAATGACGGCGACGAATCGTCTCTGCAGCTCGGAATAAATTGTGAACTTTGCTCGGTAGCTATAAAAACAAAAGTTCATGACGATGAATGAATTATGTCGATGGATTTGATGTTTTAGCATTACTATTTCAATTCATAATACGTCAAAGAGCTATAAAATTGAGGGCAACCTTTCAATCCAGCATCAATTTAATTCTCCAAATAATTCAACATTTCCGGAATATATTTAGTCTTGGTATAGCCAATTTAATGAACAACGATATCACATTCTCATCATTGTGGAAATTCAGAGAGCTTGTCATATTTGAATTTGACAGATGATGCAATTAGCAATAGGAGTAGACAATGGTCCTACAAGCATTAGTGGAACACTGATTGCCTTCCAAACCTCAACAATTCATGAATATTCAAGCACTCTAGTAAAGATCCAACGTCTTTTGTTGTTTACAGTCCACTCAGTTATTCCACTTTAGAAACTCAAATTTTCAAGCTCACTCCTTTGATCTAATGAAGCAAACGGTAAAACCGGAATTCAATTAAACAGAGGAAGGATTCAAAAAAAGTAACCAAATTGAAAAATAATTCATGAAATCCCAAGTGGTGAGAATCAGAATAAGTTAGTAGAGATGTAAAGGAGTCCTGTGGCATTCTGTTTCTTGAATATTCAAATAACCACATGAGGCAGTGAATTTGTTCAATAAATAATGGATAACGGACTATCCAATGAAACCTCACGACCCGTAGTTTTGCCCTTCGGGGTAACGGTGACATTTCCTCCTCTAAATCCACTCAAGTCTTCTCTCTGCCATCAAGAGTATTACTTATGAATGAAAACATATATTTAAATTCACCATTTGAAGGTGGCGAACTATCCCGAGGCTCTGTCCCCATCAGGTTCATCATACTGATGTTTCTTCCATCCTCGCGCATTTACATTATTCCGTTAACGATCATTTTCTCGCTTTTCAAGTTGTACCAGTCAATAATCCTCTCGCGAGTAATTCTCGGCTATCGTCTTTTATAGTTGAAGGTAAAGAAAAAAATCAGTATAAGAAGAAGAAGAAAGGTACAAAGATACGTCTCTACCTCTGAGATTTAATTCGCGAATGGGTAGAATACGTCACGGTGGATATGTTTTACAACCGGTTCGCAGAGGTGCCGCTGCCGGAAGATAAAGCCCACACTGTACATACATTACGTAATTCAAATAGTGTGACTGAGACAGAGGACGATGGAAGCTTTTCATTACAGAGTTTATAACGTTGGGTAATCCATCTTGAATGCAATTCATCTCTTCCATCTGTTACTGATTCAACACTGTTCTTATAACTGCCTATCTCAGAGTCTCATATGCAGTCATTGTCTCATTAGCTTAAGACAAAGAAAACACCTAAATCATTCTATTGAATACACAAATAAATATTATAAAAACGCTCATATCCATAAATTCAATATCAACAAGAATAATGGTACAGTCTGAACTTTGACATATTCTGACTTTATTCGATGTAAATAGCGGGATCAGTGCACTGCAAATAGAATTCAAAATTAATAAACTTTTCGCCATTTTATCACTTTAGGAGAGAGTTTTCTCCATTACGCTGTATAGAATTAGTTGAGAATCAAGTTTTTTCTCGTGCTGACTTGAAGTTGGCAAGGTTCCTCAGAGAGTCGTTTGCACCCAGCAGAAACTGAGGGAGGCTTCCCTCCTTTCCCCTTGTAATCGGCATAAAGGACTCCAGTTTTGCACCACGAGAGTGTCTCGAGTGAGATTCAAAGTTTTTGAACGAAAGTTCAACGAGCACAAAGTGTTACTCATTCTAAATTCTCATTTCTCTCATCTCTTTGTATCTCTACTTTGATCTCTGTTAGTTGACGTCTTTCCTCATTCACTTGCTGCTCCTCAAAGCCAAGTCCAACATTTTGTTGTTTGAGTGTAATTGCTGTTTATTGCAGAATCAGAGAGAGATGTGCTTCACTCCTACCCATTTTATGCGACCACGTTATTACGACATTTTAGTGGCAAGTCGACCGCCTTTATACACTTTCAGATTACCAGCAAAGTATTCCTGCATGCGAGAGACTGTCGAGACAACTAGTCGCCAGTTGACTCTGTTGTGTAGTTCTTCCGGAAAACTTTGAGGATAAAGTTTCTATTATATTATTGTGTACTTCATTCGTCTATTCATCGTGGACGACGAATAGAAGAAGATTGAACGAGTAGGGGCAAAGTTCATGTCTTCTGGAGAAATTTCGTCTCAATTGTTTTTGATGAAAATCGTGACAGGTGATAATAAACCTCTCTAGACACTCAGAGGAGTGAAATCATCTGTCTACCTTGCAATCACTTCATGATATCGACAGATAGATAGATTTATTCACGACTACAAGCATAAGTCTCTCATAAATAATTTTTATTGAAGAACAGTTGGTCTTTCCATAGCATAAATGGTCAATAAAATTAATAATTGATCCATTCAAAGATTTACTGATTTATTGAAAATTGAGCTATTAAGAATTGTGAATGATTCTCATTAATATGATTGAATCTGAAGTAATGGATTTAATTATGGAAGAAGACGGGGAAATGATGGTAAATTAACATAAAAGAATTTGCAGAGTTGTGACTTGAACAATTGAAAAGAATTTTTATTTCAGCCAAGTTCAAATATTAAAATCGGACAATATATTTTGAATATTTACAAAAAATACCAGGAATTGCACTGTTAAAAGAAGTGTCTTATCAAGCGTCTTAGAATCAGATACAAGACACAAAAATGACGTGTTTTATGAAAAATTTAACATTTTATGTGTCTGCAGAAAGATTAGGACGTGCCATTTTTTCTTGATGAACAATAAAAGGACGTAAGTTGCTCTTTTAATGAAAAAATGACTAAATTCAATTTTTGTAGATTTTTAAAAAATGGCACTTACGCCCGTTTGACTCTAGGACGACGGTAATATGTCGATGGCAAATGCTATTTTTCTGGAAATCGAGGATAGGTTAGTTTCCTTCCACCCTATCAAATTTCATCTATTCTCTATTATTGAACATAAAAAAGTTTGAAAATCATTGATAAGTCTTTGGAAATAGAAAATTTGTTCATTTGATCATAGTACATGGTATCATCTTATACATTATTATTATCATAATTATAATTTTTGCATACGCAAAATAAACTGCATAAGTTTAAATGCTGAAAATGAGGAAAAAAAGATCAAAAGAATCTGATGTAGTTATAGATGGAGATGGGGGGAATGCTGCAGGTCATAATAATTATGAATGGACGAATTGAACAAAAGAGACTGAATGAGCAGTGGATTCGGAAATAATGTTTTAATAATTAGTAATGAATTGATGGCAACCGGGTTATTCGTTAAACACCACTACACGAATGTGCTCGCGTGCTACTCCGGAATTCTATAATCACTATATTAAATGAACACGGGATGTATGCTGAAAAAACTAAATGCAATTAAGTGCCTCTAATGCATAATACTAATCGATCGATATCAGAGAAATCAAGCTGCTCATCCATCCGACATTGGAATATTCCATTACCTTGATTCCTATTGAAAGAATTTCGAGGCATTCACATTGTTCCAAGAGATAATGAACCATTTTCATGATAAAAAAAATTAATATCAGAATTTTCCAATACGTGACCGAAGAATTTTTCAGAATAATGGATATTCATCAATATCATACGCAGGCTTTCAACGTTTTCTCCATTGTCTGAACCTTCGACTCGCTACGGAAAATACCTCTTTCAAAATTTCGGTAGTTAGAATTGAAGAATAGTTAGCCAAGAGAATGTCGATAAACGAGTCAAATTGTTCGTCAGAACAATCCAATTTTTTTCCGAGGCCAAAAGTTGAAAACTGATTGAAAATCTCATGCGGTAGTGTCCAGCAGCCAAAACAATTTCATCCTCATTCTTTTATTTGT
Source organism: Aleiodes sp. PSUC_FEM 10030003 (assembly GCA_018902275.1). Taxonomy (NCBI): domain Eukaryota; kingdom Metazoa; phylum Arthropoda; class Insecta; order Hymenoptera; family Braconidae; genus Aleiodes; species Aleiodes sp. PSUC_FEM 10030003. Next base: position 8,424 of record JABSMS010045378.1, read on the forward strand.
CCATCGGTTTTTTATTATAGACGAGTTTTTCGAAAAATCACGTAATTCCTTTTCGTTGTCTCTCAACTCTCGATTATTATGAATTTTACGTTCTCCTCCAAAACTCATATTTTTGTCTGCTGAGGAATTTACAGCCATTCCTCCCGTGTACTATGATTCCATTGAATTTTCATCAGTTTCTTTTTCCATTTGCCGAATCATTTCTGCAAACACATTTCAAACGAATTGGCAGATATGTAATCGTTATTTAAAGCACATTTATTTCAGACGATTCGTACACGTTGACTTGTTTGTACCAATACAGTAGAGTAGGGGAAAGTTTAGTTTTTCACCCTGTTAATTGCTGCGCACAACGTTAGGACCAACAAACTAGCAGACCACCGGGAGAGCAATCTGTTACACGCGACCAGCTGGCCAAAATGTCGCGCGCTAACGGCTCACTAAATTTCATCGGCCCTCGCCCCTCCCGTTCCCTCCTTTCAAAACAGCTCTCCCTCGTTTTCCGGGCGTGAGTTTGTTTTTATATTTATCTTTTATTTCGTTCCGCATTTGTGCTTTTTGTATTATTTCCCCCGGTTTTTTCCCTATTTTTTGTAAAGAGCGTTCGCATGCACGCTGTGCAGCAGAGCTGTATATTTTTCTACATAGCAATCCCCAATCGTTTTGGGATGGGTGAAGAGCCCAGAACCCGTTTATTTTCTGTGGAAAATCTTCAGGGACCATCCAACAACCGAGAGTTAGGGCTTTCCTCAATAATTCTTCACCCAAGTGCAGTTGGATTTTTGCGGCATTCCGGTGCACTATCCTCGGTTATTCGGAACAGTCCATTAAACTAGTTTGCGGATTTCTGCTACTCCAATTGTGATAAAAGGAACATACTAAATGACACTTGTGACACCTGAAGCAATTTCTTCACGCTCACTTCCTCCACGTGTGCTTCAAAATAACAATGGAGGGATAACAGCATATAGGAAGGATAATACAATTCTGCTTGAGGACTATAAGATTTTTAATTCCGTCAGGCGGACAGTGAAAACGTTACTTCGGGTTCTACTCAGTCTCGTTGAAAACACAAGTTGGGTTGTACCACTGTTACCAACCACACGAGAAATGAGGGAGAGACATTTTGGTGTAATATCTAGATAAGGGATGAGACGGAAGAGCGAGAGGATAGAGGGGACGAGAAAACCAGTGAAATGAAGAGGATGGAAGTAGAAGCTATCTTGGCATTCGCCAACGTTTTATCCCTGTGAGACACTGGGATGAGTTTTTAAACGACGACGTAAAACCCCACCAAACTGTTAAAGTTGTTTAATTAAGACTATTTCTTAAACTCTGATTCACTTTTTTATTCCATCCATTATTCCACTTCGCGTTGGCGATCTAATGAAATATTGTTCCATAGGTGATAAACACAAATTTTTATTATCGGATTTAATAATTTATGAAATCTGAAGAACGATAATTCACCACGAGAAACAGTGTTGATGTGCAATATGTGGAAGGGATATTAATGCCCCGATAACGCCCCATCATTGTAACGAGGACAATCATAGCGAGCGTCATGAAGTCGTAATTTATGCCACCAGCATTGTACAACGGCGAACCAACGAGTAAAAAGATATAACACATTTACCGGTGTCCTCTTGTCTGGTTGGCCGTCAATACACGGCTAATGAAACAATGCAGAGCTGTAAATCATGGCTGAAGGTTGATGAATTTTCCTCTTTCTATCTGCTCTCTGTCATTCAAGTTTCCATCGGAATCATTATTCTGTCACATCTATTTGATAATTGAATTTTTTTTCATTCATTTCTTTTTTCATTTGACATAAATTAATTAATCGTGGCTCATTGCTTATGCCATTATGCTCGAGCAATCTTCGGGAATTGAATCATTTATGTATTTGGAGAAGAAGTTGAATGCAATTCGCTTTTGCGCGTCATGTACACAAAGAAAAAACGTAAATACGATAAAATTATTGTTAAAGCTCCGTTATTTTTATTAAAACTTTGAACAGATAATTTGGTAAAATTCTTGTAACCGAAAGTATCGCTTAACCGCAGCTAATACCATAGTTACAAAAATCAACAAACCGTAAAAATTGTCAAAATAAATACAAGTTTAGTTCATATTTACATGCTACATAATTTATTGAACAAATAAAAAATTCAGTGCGCGAATGTAAGTGAAAATTTGGTAAAGAAACTTGGTGGGAAAAGAACCTCAGTGAAGGTACGTTTCAGGGGTTGCAAGAAGCCTTGTACACACGTATAATACATGTGCATATTTATTACGTACATATATATGTTTGGAGCAACGATTGTGCTTGCGTTGTAAGCTGATGTTTGATGTATAGTGATGTACACTTCGTGAAGAAGATAACAAAAACATGGAAAAAAAGAAAAACATGGAAATCAAAATAGCATCAGGCACTATATTTTATTGTAATATCGCGCATAGTTAATACAACAATGGGAATATTGTTGAGGATTTTTTCTAGAACGAATTTATAGTACTGGAATCATATTTTTCACTCACTGCGGGTGTGCGCGTTGGGGAGAAAAACAAAAACGCTGAGTACTGGACTAATAAAACATATTGTCTGTATTGCTGCGCGGAATCGTTTGTCAACAGAACGCACCGAGAATTAGTTCGAACAAATTAATGAGTTTAATATATTTTCGTGAATTTGACAAAAGAGTTGATGTTTCTGGTGTCGCATTAAATCAACGTTCTATCCACCTAACCGCCCAATCTAACGGTCGCCGATGCCTAATTCATCTGTTGTACGTTGCGGTTCGAAAACGAAGTGGGTGATACGAAGCTGGTCAGTAAGCATGCTGAAGTTTACCGTTTTCTTGATACAACAGTATTGTGTATACTTGAAGCCAACTAACGTTCTAGAATTTGGGGCGTAAGCTCGAAGTTAAGTGCGGTAAAATCAGGTGAATTTATACAATTCCACTCGAATGAGAAATGAACACGTGTACGGAGAGAAATTCCCGATGTTTCCCTTCAAGTCTTGACCAAAAACTCGAATTTTCAAAGAAATAAAAAAAAAATAATTTTGACACATATATTTTTACTAGAATTTTCTCAGCTTTCCAATGGAATCATCAGAAAATCTTTATCTCGAACTGTTCAATTCAAGTGTCCATTTTACCCCACCTTCCCCTATTCTTCTCTCAGTATACCGTATCATAATGTCTTAGCAACTGCATTTGCAATTGCAATTGTACTGTTGAATGACATTCCCAGTTAGTTTGCCGTCATTATCTCAATCACGATAAATCATGGATCTCAACGTTCGAGAGAAGCGTGATGAATAATCCATGCACAAATTTTGAGCTACTATATCGCTTGAAAGTCCTGACATTTTGGTTGATACGTACGATGAGTGGATGCGACTGCACATCGCTTGAACTGACAGTCAGGAGCTTCAATATTGGCGTCGTGTTGTGTGTCCACTATTACATCCGTCAAAAGAGACCAAGGGATGGCTGGATATTCCTTTCTATCGAAAAAGGCAAGAGAAAGTGGAGGAGAAGAAATTGATTTTTTGGTAGAGTCAGTCATGATGTGGCGGATAGCTTTAGGTGAGAATAGAGAGACGCAATAATTTGAAAAAGAGATATTGGATGTTACGGTTTGGTCGTGCATTTTTCATGACATTGGAAAACATGTTATCCAACTCAATGGATTACAGAGTAATCAAATAAACTACTAAAAATAGATGGATTAATCGTCACGCCCAGAACTTCCCGCTGTCAGCAGCGCGATTTTATCAATCGACCAGTGAAATGCTGACTAACGTAATAACACTTCTGTAATGAATTGATATTTATAAATTTATTGGTTCCAAAAAAAAGTTTTCTACGACCGGAAAGCTTCATTACTCAATGCCTCTTTTTTCATTGAACACTATAATAGCTTAGTAAGCATAGAAGGTCGATTCGTAAAGTGATTATTGATTCATTCAATCTTCAGTAACCATAGCTTCATCAAATCCCACGAAAGGTCACCGAAGACGTAATAAGCTATCATCAAATGTCCTTCTGAGCACTAACAATTCTTTCCAACCATATTTCTCCATGATTTTCTTTCCATTAAAACCAACAATGCATTAAGATTATAAATATGTTTTCCGGTTTGGAAAATAAGAGCCTTTGAAATTCATAAATGAGTGAAGTCTATAATTAAATGGTGAGAACCGTCGTTAAGTAATGATAGATAATAAAAAGCCGAGAAATACAAGAATGATATTATGGCATTATTTTGCTTTCTGTCTTTGTTGCAATGGATCTAGATCGCGGTAATAACGATGAAAGTTCAAGCAGTCCCGTGCTTCCCCACTCTTCCTCTCAATTCAACCAAGCGAATCGAAACGATGCACGAGATTCTGAATCAGCCCTGCCAAGTGCAATTCCCATGGTATTAACTTAACTTTACTTTTGCATTCGATGGAGCAGAAAGTCAGACACGTACTCACGGGACACCCTTTTACAGGTAAAAGTTTTATTTTATCGTTCTTCATCACGCACAAGTATCATCTGAATTACCACGTGCTAGCGCATAGTTAAATCGTAATAAAAGAATACATTCAATAAAATTTATATTAGTATCTGACAAACGCTAGTTGGAAAATTCCAGTTGGAGTTCATCTGATAGTATGAATGCACATAAACGTTGCGTGATTTTTAAAGTTATTTTTCAGCACAGTGAACAACTGTGTTAGTGCTATAATTCGTTTGACGTTGAAAATTCGTGCAATTAAAATGTTTAACTCATGTTACCGTGTATAATACCGTTGTAGAGCTACTTGCTGGTAATAATGTAAATATCTGAAAGGAATGAGTGTGTAAACGGAAAACGAGCACTGTATCCATTAACTGTGTAAACTTAGTTAACTACAGCCTCTTTCATCTCTACTGGCAATAACCAGGCATCAAATCCACCCGTCCAACAGTAATCACCAATACACAATACCTTGTCGTTTGTAACCTTCGGTTAATCACGTAATATAATCATCGCCCGTTATCTACCAATACTTTACATTCCCCGATCGATAATATATCTGTTCCTACAATAAAGCCAATTACTGCGGATATTAATTACACGCGAGCATGATTTCATTAGGATCCTCCTCTTGAAATTGAAGGCCCCATCGCTACAATTATCGATCGAATAATTATGACTCTTCGAAAAATTCCTCGCCTATTTATAGAACCTCCAGTCTATCAAGTTTACTCGCTATTAGCAACTGGTTTAGCGTTCGGATTACTACATTATTTGGCAATTTTTCGCTGCTATCCTTGGGAGAAAAATTTCCGCAATTTTCTCTTCGCATAATTTAATCTGTTAGGCGACTCCTTAGATCAACATTTTTCTTCACCATTAATTCTCCCGGGGGTCTTTCTCCTTTCCACTTTGCCTTTCCGCTGCACTTAATACAGGCGATATTTCATCTTTAAGGTATCCTTGACGTGAGAATATCTCTTCTTTCTCAATTTAGAGAATCTGTACGGAAATAACTGTTGTGCGGAGAAATTATGTCTTTCGCTCTTTTTAGTGGCTAAATGTTGGGGTCTTCCTTTTCTGCTATATTTTGATAATGATGCAAAAAAATGAAGAGTTTGAAACAAAATAGTGGTGCGGTTCGATTACCGATTTACTGCTGTATCGACCTTCCGGCACTCCGCCAGTTTCTCGCTTTTCTTTTTCTCTGTCTTCCGGGGATTGTCTCCTTCATGCCACCCAGTCATGGTCTATTTCTACAGGCACGAGCGCACCGATCTCTTTAACGACGTATTGTATGTATGCATTTATGTGGAAACGATATAGTGCCGCACAATGAATACTGTTATATTCCCATTAACGCACCTCAAGAATTAGAAACAAAAGGGACGAAGAAAGAATAAAGAAAGAAAATAGAAGAGCGTAGATTCCACGCGATATATGCTGTTACCATTTTGTTGGTAGACGTTGTTATAACTCGGCCAATGTTGCGTATGGGAATCGAAGGGAAGAGAGACGGTAGATACGAAGAATAATGATGGTAGGCAATGCTTTTCTGGGACATATGGGTGTGTTCTCGTTTTAACAAACTGTGGCAATTAGCGTTGAAAACAAACGACGGTCTGTTACCACAAGTAATGAAGGAGCTGTGTGGAACTAGAACATTGTACAGTGGATGGCTTTTTTCCCGTATACTTTTGTCAAAATATACCTAGAAGAGAGAGGTTAGGAGAACGATGTTAACAGCGCTAATTTCGTTTGATGCTATCAGAATGAATTCTGAGAACAATTGTTTATTTACAGGATTGGGGCACTTGACTGTGGAACGAGGCAATGAAAGTTAATTAACGCTTGTCATAAACTCTTCAGCATAAATCATTGTCATTCCTTCATTAGAAAGAAATGCACAAGCAAATTGCAATACTGAATGAAGTGCTTGAATATTCAGTTAATAATGTTTCGTTATTTAGACTATGTGTTTACAGTGGAAGTAATCGGTTCCTACAAATGTAGGCGTTGGTCTTATGTTGGGTATTGATATCACTTAACACTAACTTTCCTATATCAAACTAACGAATCAATGTTAGAGATGGTTGTTTTACAGTAATTTGAAATCAAAGGTATACGAAACTGGGCAAGTTTCGAAGTTGTTAAATTAAAGTTTAGTCTACTCTAACAGTAGATTATTGCCGGATATTTGTAGTTCCAACTGAGTTTGATTAAGTTATGAGGAATATTGACCAGAAGTTCCTACAACTTTTCAAATTTAACATTTTTCCGACTCTGTATGATTACTAACAGCAAAGATTGAACTTATATTTTTAAGATATTGAAATAATTTAACTTCTGAAAATGTGATACTTGAGACGTATAGATGAATACATCCAACAGCACAATAGAGTTCTGGTATTCCGCAGACTTTCTTGATTCATTACAAAGTTAGAAAGCAACCTCAAATATTCTCGACATACTCTTACGTTAAGACTTCAAAACTATGCAGTAAAACTTCTGAACTAATGCTCCTTGAGTGATGCTATTGTTCCTAAAAATTACTCGAGTTTGATATAGACTCAACGAACTGCGTTAAAGTGATTCATTTCAACAAAGCTATATTATGTTGGAGATAATATCCTAACCGAAATTGTTGAGAGGTCAAAAACGAATATGCGCACACTCAAACAAGGACTGTCTTGATGAAATTTATCGCTTTGCCTACCGCACAGACTCTGCGGTTCATAAGTGTCCATTCGCTGGAAAGCAATTTACCAACTGGTAGGATGGCGACTGGCACAAGGCATGTATGTAAATTAATTAGAGATGGGAGAGCAGTATGTAACAAGCAATGCGAAGACATCTAGTCTAGAGATAAATTACGTGGATGTACATAGGAGAGATAGTGTTACATCCAAAATTTCAACGTGTCCAGTAAAAAATTGTATTTACACTTTAATCGAAAGATTATATTCATTCACTAATTTACAATAATTCGTAATCTTCATTGATGCAATGCTTTAGGAGATAATGTGGGAGCTATCCCATCATTTTTTGTTGTTGGGACAAAGCAAAGGATTGAATCGCATAGATTGAACTACTCGCTGTCATTATTTTCTGCTGCTGTAGAACTGCATTCATCGCAGTCGCTCTCTCATCACAGTAAATCAGTAGCACAGACACAAACTGTATATGTGGCCATTCAATGCTTCTGGTAGAGGACGTAGGATCAGTCTGCTGATCTATGTCACGTGTCGCGTATTCAATCAGGTGCATATTCACTGTGATTAATAGACAACTCCTCTGCGTAACATAGATAATCTTTCTCTATGACATAATTACTATCGGTTTTCTCTCCACTGATATTTATATATTATTCCTTTTGTTGTGACAGTTCATTTTTGAACTTGATTATGATAAGCTCAAAATTTAGCAGAGCCATTATGAATGTTGCGGCTTCTGAATTTCTACCCTTTTCATAAATTCGGAGATAAATGTTAAGCTATATGGATCATGTTTTGACTACTACAAAATTATGTACATCTATCTTTATTCCAAAAGTCCTAGAGCCATATTAACCCTGAGCTGTATGGACCGAATTCTGGCTCACAAGAACGCTTATTTAAATATTAAGCCATGCAAAGCCAATGTTAATAATACTACAGTTACCGTGAATCCATTTACATAAACATATTCTGTCATGGCTTTCATGCCAGCACTCTACTTGTGCCGTCTGAACAGCGAAATAGGTCACCATAACTAACTTGCTTACATTGCAGTATCAAAATTCCGATTCGTCAGTTGTCATGCTTGTAGATTAAGGCATACAAGCGCACCTTTTTATGAGCGCCATAGTGCATCTCGAATTTTTAGTTCTATTATTTATACTTTTCCATCATCTTATGCTTATCATATTCAAAGCCTTTCTTTCCGAAATAATCTATACGTTAGAAAGAACCAAATGATTAAAGATGTTCATTTCAAAAACACGCGAGTTCACAGAAATTTGCGTGTTTAGTGAATCAACATCGAAAAGTCTATTAGCCAATCTGGAGACGAGTGAAAGTTCGAAATGCATTGTCGATCTTCATTTTAATAAAAGATGAGAAGTCGAATTGAGGTGTCTTATATTTGTTCGTTGAATCGGTTGATAATTCATAGTTTCCATACTTCATAAACTGGATATCGGTTTTCTCCGAAACTTTTAGAATCCGATCGAAGCTTCTTACTCGTTCCCAAAACACGTGACGCAACAACTAAATGTCTAATTCATAACAGAAGCGTTGACGAATAATACCTATGTAAAACTTTTGCAAGTTTCACTGTGTAGTCTTCTAAATAAGTACTTCAAAAAAAAAAATCCTAAATAATATGTAAATTGATTAACATCAAAATAATTAAATGACGCCTTTTTTGGTTACTGCTCAAAAATTACGAATAAAAAGTAATTCTCTACCAACGTTTCGACTCCAATGCAGAGTCCTCCTCGGGGTACATTCATTTGACTCTAAATTGAACGAAAGTACAAAAAGAGAGAATAAAAATACAGATAATTCCATTGAATTATACCCAGATAATAATGTTATTAATTATTGAATCGATTCCTTCACCTGATTAATAATAAATAGTTGAAAATTCCACAATGATAACAGTTTTAGAGAGCTCCTAATAAAACCATCCAATTGATTAACATCAATTCCAGGGTTTGCTATCTAATTAATGCGCAACCACACAATTCCGTAATAGAAAACTGTCTCAATTGATTACGAATCGTAGTTGAATGCTTGAATGGAAGAGACATCGGAAGAGAGGAAGTGAAACATTTCATCTGATATACCGTCTGCAGAGACTGTTGATGGGTCGGTGGAGAAACCACGTACAGTGTCTGCGTGTTGACTCGTTGATTAGAAGTAAACGGTAGATGAGAGTGGGTAGAAGTGCATCGAGAGCGAACAAACTGAGGAGGTGGGATAATTAATCTTGACAAGGCTGGCGTTGAGCATCTCTAGAGGTCCCGGGAATGTGACACTAATTAATCTAATATCGTATTGATATTATAATTAGCTGCATCCAGTAGCAAACCATTGAGCCTTTGCCTTTCCGTTTGGTTGCTCCGGGATTTTGTATGGTTCGAATAGAAACCATTGATTTACTGCCTGATGTAGCAATATACACTTTATTGTTGAAACAAAACCCATCAACCTAATTTGCAGAGTAACTCATCATCATTTTGAGCTCGAAAGGTTTCTCCATGGAGTATCTAAATGTATGGATATTGAAATTCGATAGAGGGCACGTTTTCCGTGGTTCAATTGGAGCCTGAGAAGCCCATTGATAATTCCATTGAGTGGATACACGATGAAATGCACTATAGAAATGGAGAACGTTATTAATGAACAGAGAGAGGATGCAGTTTGTTGACAGACGTTGGCAGTGTGTACGGAACACTCAACATTCGTCTTTCAAAAACCATTGAAACGGGATCTCACATACTTCATCTTTGCAGTATTCTCCATGTCTATCTGACTGTTTCTCGAGCTCTAGCCTGCAAAATTGTTAACGAATCATGTAAATAATGGAGAAGTGGTAATTATACGGTGTTAAAAATGATTTCATCGTAGCCTTGGATACATGTGCTTATAAAGTTTACTAATGTAACGGTATAGCATGAGAGGTGAGGTCTCTTGCAGTTGATTTTCCTATTTTTTTTAAAAAAAGGTGACAACTTAAGTGTTTGCGATGTCTCGTTAAAACTGATATTTAATAGTAATTCGTAATTAGCGAGATTTGGCTAAAGTCTTCCGGCAGAATTTATAATCCCTGGCTGAGCCTACATGTCTCATCTCATCGCTCTATCTTTTTCACAGAAAATTCCAAATTTACTCATCACTCCATCATCACACAAGCGCACCAGAGTAGTATGAGTTTCTTCCCTCATTCTACTATTTGAAAGACTGAATATTTTATCCTCTCAGACAGAATTCTCATTTCACAAATTTTTCTCTGGGATTCTCATTCTTATCTCCGGCTTATTTGGCATCACTTATTATTCATTCATTTTCTTACTCTCATATTCGACATTCAAGAATTGTAATAGTGAAGAGAATGACTGAAGTTGGAAGAAGAAATATGATAGAATTCTGAAATGAAGCTCTGAATATATAGAGACGTTGAAGAATGACAACTGCGATGAATACGATCATTCAAACTGGATAATTCTATCTAACCCAATTTGGATTTAACTCTGTAGGTGGACAGTGTCCGCGTCCTGTTCCACTGGCGAATTACGGTGAATCGGAAACTGAAGAATCATGACAGTCTTTTCTCAATTCTCGTTAAGCTCTGTGTAACGTCGTTCCGCCTTTTTCAAGTTTCATTGTGAAACCTTCAACGATGTTCCTTCTTTTCCTCCCATGATTTCCAACGTTTGTCCCTTCGTGGAGTCATTCCCTTTTTAATCGGTAAATTATACTACCACCAATTCGTTTCACTTGGAATGAGCATTGAAGATATTTATTCAAATGGCAATGGTTTTCCATTAGTTACCGTGGACTGTATACTAAAAATGTCATCGTATTTTATGCTAATAAAAAGCAGAGTTAAAAGACGAATGGAATAGTGATTTTTTCACTTCACATGAATATGGATCTTTATTTGATGAAGTAGATTTTATTATTTTTCAATGCTTCTCGAAAACAGAGAGCTTTTATGGATCATTTTATTGTTAATGACCTCCTTCAGCTGCACAATGGAAATCATGGAAAATTCTGCTGTGTGAGTGCAGAGAAAGCACTAATGAGGCTATACAATTTATAACGTGAATGATATGGTCGGAAATGAAAATTTCATCTCAAGAGATCGCTCACTTGAAAAATGTTGTAATTACACGATTGCATTGTCATTTTCTCAACAATAATATATTTATTTCTTCAATTTTTTTGTTCCAGGTAAGCGGATTACGGCAATAAAGATAAATGTGAGGCGTGCGATCCTCATGGGAGGAAAGGTGAGTTTGAACTTTTCATTGCTCGGGGAGAAAAGTCCTTGAGTATTTCAAAGAGCATTATTGAGACAATTGAAAAAGAAAATTAGGGAAATGAATGAAAGGGATGATGAATAATTTCTAGGTAGAATAATAGAAGCTTTATTCTCTTTCGAAAATTTCCATGAAACATATATTGAGGGAGGAAGAAATTTTTATTTCAGTGCCGATGTTACTCTGATCCCGCTTGAGAAAACTCTATGTGGTGAACATAAAGTGATGAATATATGTAAGATATATTTAAAAATATATGATTACGTATAGGATGCGTTATTAGGGTGGTTCAGAAAAACTTCATGTTTTTTATTTTTGTTGCTCATCGAACTAATAACACTACGTCTCAAAATAATGAAATCCTGTGAGTCTGCAGCATTTAGTACTACCTCAAAGCCTCTGATAATTCCAAAAATTTCTTTTTTTTGAATTTTAAAGGTATTCGGATTAAAAAAAATGGCACTTACGCCCTCTTGATTCTACGGCGACAATATGAAATTGGTTGAACTTGGATCTAATATACTCATCTCGCCATTAGATAAATATCTTAAATCCAGGTTGAACCATTTTCAATGGAAAAAATTTATTCGTTAATAATTTTTTAATAATATTCTTGACGTCAAAATTACTCATAAAAATTTCGTATTTCTCTCAGTGTGATGGTTGCTCTCTTCAATTTTTCATCAAGTCGATATCATAATTGACCCAAATAAAAATAGAACTTTTTAAATAATTTCAAATACTGTCTCAGCGAATTTTATTAATTTCATGATAATGAAGTCTTTTTAAAAATGTGGAAAAATCAATCCAACTCCAATTTCATAAAATGGTGAAATTGAAATATATGAAAACATCTATTTTTTCAATATATGGATTTACGTACAAAGACCTATATATCATCCGATATATTTGTTTATACATTTTTTTATACTCAAAATCCATTTCATACCGTGTATGGCATTTTCGTGCGGGACTCGAAAGTTTTTAAATGTGAATATCAATTAACTCCGTCAGGATTCCTTGAGCATTAACAGTATACTCATTATCTAGCAGACGAGCACAAATGGATGAAAGCATTGTAGAAGTTCAAAACTTCGCAATGTTTGTTAGTGTATTCATTCAAGCGGTACTTCATCGCTGGCAGAACGAGGTTGAACGTATGAACTTGTACATTCAACGGAACCATTATAGATTGTAGCACTCAATAAATTAACATTCCGCATACGTCAGTGTGCATGCCGTAACAAAACGATGGTGCTTTGCAGAAGGTTACCAAACATATATATGCGCTTGTGCGGCTTCGCAGCTGCATTGTAACCAATTCGAAAATCCCAATGAAAGACTCGAGTGTTATATATGATTGACTGATTTCAATTTCGTCACGAGAACAAAAGACTCGTTTCGTTTTTCTCTAATAAATAATAAATGATTGAAGTCGTAATTACATCTTTCACGAAGCATTGTAAAGCTATTTTCTGCTATGAACTCATGCACAAATAAACCCAAAAGTAATGCAGAATCAATTATTGATTTCAACTCCATTTCACCATTTTATTCAACTATGCAAAATTATTTACTATTGAAGCACTGGATTTTGATGGAAACTCGTCATTGGTTCATTGGTAATTGAAACATTTGAATGCTTTTTGCGTCAATTCGCTATTCCACCCACGGGTCCCATGCCTTTGCGTGGTCCAATACATCCAATAAACAATAATAGAGGAGGGAAACTGGAAAACATGTCGGGGAAAGCTTGTTTTTTCAAGTGTACTCCATAATCACAGCTATGTGCATTGCACGTACTAATTTGTTGCGTATTTATCGATTGATAATTGATCAGCGGGGTCTGGAATCTGATACAATCAAAAGTATCGTTAAACCATAGCTGATAACGCAGTTACGGGAAAAAACGAACCCCGAAAATTCTCAAAATAAATACAAAGTTCGTTTGCATTGGTATCAGAGAGTTGATCTATTTGCAGAGAGTTGAATTTTTGAATTAATGACTCAATGCGTGAGTGGAGTCGGTGAAAAAGAGGGAGAAGAACCCTCATCAAGGTACGTTACTCGCGTGCTATACATATGCGCATAGATCGGACACATATGTATTTGAAACGAGAGATGCACTCGTCAAAAAACAAAGGGAGAAAAACACTGGAAAAAGGCAAGGCAAAGAGGAAAAGCGTAAGTAACTGAGATTGAACAAAAAACTTATTTTCTTTCTCTTCACAATTTTTTTTTTTCATAGAACATAGAATTTCCGTGATACTTACCTCCTTCAGTTAAGCTATCGATGTGCAAATGATAGGAGTACCCATTACCCAAATTTGAGGCCTGGTATACTTCGATATACGCTTTTTCGTCGAATTCTGTCTTTTCGCTTTTCTCTTTACTGCACGGAGAAAAAAATTACAAATTTTACAAAGATATTCTGAGAAAAATTACTATGCAGCTATGTTCATAATAAGTAACAAATTCATATAAACGTGATTATTAATTATATCGTCACCCTAGAATCAAAAGAGCGTAAGTGCCATTTTTTCTTGCTAGATAATAAAAGGGCGTAAATTAGTATTCTTATGGAAAAATGAGGGTAGACTCAATTTTTGTAGATTTAAAAAAAATTGCACTCACGCTATCTTTAACTGCATCTGAGTCACATACCACTAGAAGTACAACTTTTGTCACTGATATACTTAAGAATGGTTGTATAGCTTGTTAACCCTGCCCTCACCGGGATCACAAGAAATGCTAGACATACCACTTAATCTGTTGTATACATCCGAGTTCCCAGAGCAAATGCCTGACTTAGTATCTGCACGTAGTCTATGGTATGTGTAAACTGTGAAGCAATTAAAATAAGCCGAATTACTAATTCCTGGAGAACGTTGAGGATTAATTAGCCAAGGGCATTATCTCCGAATAAATATTTGATATTCGAAATATATCGTTACTCCGTCCTAATTACTTCGATTTGATTCGAGACATTCGAATTTGATGCATATTTTTAATTGATATATCGTGTTGATCAAATCATTGTTCGATGAAGTCTGCGTTTGGGGTTCTGTGTGTCTTCTCACAACAGAAACTTTTGAGTCTTCATTTTTGATGTCTATTTTCTGGAATTTCCTTTCTCCAAATATTACTACACTGAGAGAAAACTCTTTTACATCAACGCTTCGTGAATCAGGAAGTGAATGATGCTCAACGTAGCTCAGGACCACTTTTTGAGCAAGAACATTGATGATTAGCTTGTTTTGTTTGATGAAATCAGTGCAATTGAATTAAAAGTGATCTAATTTCGAGAAAATACCTGAAAACTTGTTTATAATGGTTTTCTTCCATAATTTTGTCAATTTTGCAATTTCCATGAATTATTTCATAAAATTCTGCGTAATAATTTCGTTATTGAAAATTATTTTTCTTCCTTATCATTTCAATTATTATTCAATTATAATCACACAAATTTATATTATTCATTTCATAAAT
>JABSMS010045489.1:0-23439 GCA_018902275.1 Aleiodes sp. PSUC_FEM 10030003
TGTTGCCACTTGGCAGGAGGGTGGCTTGTTGGGTACTGAAAACCATACAGACTATCCACGTAAATTGAAGATGGTGTTTTTGAGAAAATCGATTTTTCCGAAAATTGTTTTTTTTTAGTTTTCCTCCTTTATCTCGAAACCTTTCCACTGAATGACAATTTTTTCTTATGAGCTTGTTAAATTCTGTTTCATCCCTAACGATAGTTTATGATGACATCAATATAATTAATAATCAAGTTTACATGAATGTGCTACTTATTATGAACACACTAAACAATTATCCTGCTGCATAGTAATTTTTCTCAGAATACCTCTGTAAAATTTGTATTTTTTCTCTCCCCGTGTAGTTTTCACTTCTTCTTGGACTATTAGTCATTAATTTTCTCGCCGTTAATGCTTGAAGTCTTTTAGTTTTATATTTTTGGTGAGCGGCAGACATTTTGGCTCCTTTCTAAATTTTATATTTGATTGAAATATTTAATGTGATTGTATGGATTATATGGAAATAGAACCACGTTGACCGGCAGACATGAAAGAATTGGAATATTCATATAAGTTGTTAGATTATTGAAGCTACCTGTCTTCCTTACATCTTACATGTCTTATTTTGGGACGAGGTTCCTTCATTAACTACTCATCAGGTTGTCCAGATTTGCTAGTCTATCTCAATTTTCTAGTGAGACACAATCTAAGGAATTTGTAACATCATTGTTCTTGGTTGCGGTTTTTTTTGAATTAATTGAAATATTTCATTTCAAATGTAAATTAAATTGATAATAACAATTTGTGATCAATTTCTTCATTATGCAACAATTAGAAAATCGCACTGACGAAGCATCCGCGCCTCATCGACCTTTAGCATAATGCAGAACTCACGAAGTGTCCAGGTGGACATGGAATACAGAAAGTATTTTTAAAGAAAAACTTTCGATTTTTTTTTATTGAAAGCAGGACTTTCAACTGTATATTGCTACGGAATACAATGAAACTGAAAAAAGGCTTAGTTCACGCCTCAAAAACGGCTTCAATCAAACCTCAAAAAAAGTGTGGTTCAAGCCTGAAAAACGGCTGGAATCGAATTGATTTCCCGGCTTGGCTGGTTTCTAGAAGTTTGATCGAAGAAGGCTGTTGAGGCTTAGATCAAGTTGACTTTGAGTCTAAAATCAAGTCACTTCATGTTAAGCTTATTTTGCGGCTGGAATTAAGCCTTTTTGCTCAGAGTGTTTGCTCAAATTTTAATGCTCTTACATCGTGAATATCACAGTGATGATATCCAATTCATTTACTGGAATTATGAATGTCCTGAAAGGAAACAAAGTACAATTTGTTATATTCCTCGGGGTTCGTTGACACAATTTGTCTACTCATATGTAAATTTATTTGTCACTCACAACCGCAAACTTGTCAACTGATATCGCTCATGTCTCCCACTTTTTCCGCCATTGTCGCTGCTTCGTATTATTGTTTACAAGTTTTTGACATTTTGACATAGTTAGTGACAGGACCCGCTAACGCTTTCGCCTCGCTCATCACATGCGTCCATATATTTTTTTTCCACTATTCTATCTTTTTCTGCATCGTCTCTTTTTCATTCACAGCATGAAAAGCTCGTCTGCACGAATTAATAACTGAAATTTAAAGATTTTGAGGGAATTTTCTATTAAAATATTCATCGTCTGAAATTATTGAAATGAATAAGAGAATAATGTAAAAGTGGAATTAAATATTTCCTCGTCCATCAATTTCAGAGATCTGCATGGAGCCATTTGAGCAGCTACAAATAGGAGAGTCGGGACCGACAACAGAATGAAAGAGAGAGAAAAAGAAAAAAGAGCAGAAAGCAATTGTAGACTTTCCCAAGCTTTCGAGGATTTGAAACGAGCACCGGAGGAAAATTAGGAAAGGTAAGAGAGAAACGAATAATTTTTTTGCTTTCGTTTTATCCTTCACCGTTGATCCCCATTCTGTGTTCTTGTCCCCTGGAGAAAAGAAGCACGAGAAATTAAGCTATTTAAATAGAATTTAATTGTTGATTTGTTATTCAAAAATACTTGTACACTCGCTCCGGCACATCTTTGTCCTAACTTCCCTGAGGCTCTACGAATACAGAAAAAAAGACTGGGCGCGGGACAGAGGAACACAAATACTAATTATATATACGCTGAATCATTACAACGAATTCCTTTTTATTTAATAATAGCTACCTGTAGTTGAAATATAACTCATAATTTACAACGATGAAAAAATGCACAGATAAAGCAAAATAATTTAACTACTGTAATTTATGAGGCTTTTTAGTAACCAATGAAAATAAAATTCACGTGCTGTGAATAAAAGAAGCGAGAGTTAAAGGGTAGAGAGGAAGAGCCAGAGGCTGAACTGTCGTATGGCCAATACTACATACACAGTAAGTGTCTCTAGTTCAATTCGTAGTTTTATCACGACTTCACGACGATTCGCCGTTTGCTCCTTTCTACTCTTGGGTATATTCAGAGGCGTGACACAGAGTATTTTACTTCCGACGGAAGTAAAGTAGAGGAGAATAGAAAAGAAATAAAATATGAGATGATCTAACTTTCAAGATATATAATGTGTAAGTGGAATATGTGGAATGTCTGTGATGCAATTAATGAAACTCATAATGGTCTGTGGTGCACGAGTTATGGGTCAGAGGACAAACAGATAAAGCGTGTTAATCTTCCTGCAGACACATAAAGTATCTGATTTTCCATGGGATACTTATCTAAACGTCTCAATAGACACCTGACGCCATTTTTGTGTCGTGTCTGATTCTAAGACGCTTCTTTTAACAGTGCACAGTTATGAAACTGTGCACTGTTGAAAGAAGAAGAAGAAACCAATGCTTAAAATCTCTTTACTTATTCCCTACCTGTTTTCTTATTAGTTTTCAAATTCTCATCCTTAATGTTGAGTTTCCCTAATTTATTTAAAGAAATATTGGTGAGGTTTAGCAGAGATTGGAAAATGAAGAAGAGCAGTCTTCTTTCTGGATTGCTTACGCATTCTCAATATTATTTTCGTTCAGTAAAATTCCTGTTACGTCCGGAAGGGACTAAATAGCCGAGAATCTAGCATTAATAATTAAATTTAAAAGTGAAAGGAAAAGGAGACGTCGTCAACCCAACTTCTCGGAATATTTTACGTTATAATTCACCTTTTATGCTGATGTTCTTGATTCTACTTTTAAGATAATCGAATTGAGGATTCGATTATTGGAGTTGCAGAATGGAAAAATATTATAGGATTTTTATAAGGAAAACTGTTTTGGGGTGGACATAACATTACACTTAAATCACCAAATGATAATAAATACTCTAGTACATTGAGAAAATAAATTCGGAGCATTCAGTAGCCAAATCCAATTTGACATGTTTTTGTACTTTTTAGAGAACATAGTGCAATTACAATCGAAAGATCAACTGAATAAGTGAAGTGGTGTTGAAATAAAAATAAACAATTCTTTGCACATTTTCTAATGTGAAACAGAACTTTAGGGAAGAACAGATACATTCATTAATAACACGACCGCAAGGTAGCTACTTTATATCACCGTTTTTCCATTCTACATCCAAGTTCTTTGTTCCATTGTACTAAAAAGATTTGAAGAGAAATGAAGGAAACACAGCGTATAAGATGTAACGGATGATTTTCAACGAGTGGGAAAACAACAGCACGTCTGGTTGGTACGTTGTTTATCATATTTCATTGGACATTTGTCGCCTCACAGTTTGCTGAGCTCATTCGCCGGGAGAAAAAGGAGGGAAGGAAAACAACCATAGCGATGCAAGAGAAGGAATATTATATGCTATCCACGTTGGCCAACATCCCAAAGACTTTCGAGGCACTGCCAGGTCATACATTTTTTCTCGTCCTCTTTCATTCTCTTTTCTATTTTTTCCCTTTCTTTAATATCTTCAACTACGGCTGGCCAAACTCTCTGACTTTTTCGAATACTTCGAGTCATATCGGGTATCCATGTAGAGTTTTTTTTCCATCTCTTTCTCGTTTGGTTATAAGGATAAGCTCCATTTAACGAGCTTTGAAGAACTATCGTAAAATTTTTGAAGTGAATAAAAAAAGAGTGGAAATTTGCAGACAAAGCAATTTTATTCTCTCATATGAATTACGTTGAGTTGTCTTTTTATCGTATTATACCTACGTATTCATTAATGAATGAGATTCAACAATTTTTTAAATGCTCAGTCCATCAGCATGGAAGGAAAAACTGATAATTTTATTTTTAAAAGAGGGCTAAAAAAATTATTGCCACTATGAATTATGAAATAATGTTTGCATTTATGATTGTAGTATACAAAGCTTAGTAGACCGCTAGGTATACTCTGTGTAATGTAATCCCTTTGTGGACGGCATGCGGGCAACATAGAAAAGAGTATATGTAAAAAAATAAAATAAAAGAGTAACAACGTAAAAAAGCGCCTGGGCATTTGCACTGAGCAGGGGAAAAATAAAGTAAAACATGAAATAAAACTGCCGAGGATCAAAATAAAGGAAGAGTTGTGCCTGCGAAAGGTTTGGGACGAGTGGAAAAGGGGAGATGGGTTTTGAAAAACGAGAACGGAGAATGGCAGACTATATAACGCGTGATAGTATGAGTTGGCAGTTGCTGGTGCTTAAAAACATGGAGCAAGCATCTCAGCGTGGGGAAAACATTTAAATGGAGTTTTTATTTCTCTTGGTCGTATTTGGTTACGACTGCATATCACACAGGCATCAATACAACTTTCTTCATTTCAAACGAAATGAGAACGGAAATATAGGGGAAAGTGGGGCGAAACGGACAATCTAATAAAACGGTTTAAGTTAGAGATTTCTTTCAGTGATTCCATTAAAAAGGCGAGAAAATTCCTGACGAAAAACGTGTGTAAGAATTGAGCTTTAGGCTTTTACGAAAATTCGAACATTTTTGATGGGGGTCGATAGTTGAAAATGAGGAGGGCCTCTTTTTTTAGATTTCTTCTAGAAGCCTGGGCCTTACTATGTGTTGGCAACTTGGGTGGTACATGATTTTCTGCTACAAACGGTTTACTGTAGGATTTCCTCTTCCCCTTTTTTTCCAGTGCTGACAAATTTACAACTTAATCCCTAAAATATGAAAATAAAGAAAAAAATTCTAGATTTTACGGCTTATCCGAAGCGAATAAGAAATAAAAAATGAGACAGAAGACAATACTTGAATGGCGATGAATTATTTTAAACTAATATTTGAAATTATTCATATAGAATTCTGGTACAGAACAATATGCATTGCATGAATCCCTACAATAATTAAAAAACATAATAGTGGAGAACTCTTATTATAAATTTCGAAGATAAATTTAGCTTTCAATGAACAATTTCCTTTGTCGTTTGGCAAAAATAAATAACCAAATGAAAAAAGGGGAAAATGAAGTAAATGATAATGGTAGCATTGTAGTATGTAATGATCGCGAATCCAGTCATACTCGTATTGCAAAATAACCGCAAACTACGACCGGATGTTTATTTAGAATTCATCGCTGTGACTGTGGATGTTAAAGTGTTGGAGAAGGGGAGAGGAAGCTTCATGTTCATTTTCGGTGAATGGTCATTTCTCTTGGTGGTGTGGCGATGAAGCGTACCCTTTAAATACGTATGCGAATAAATTGTACAAATCATCCAATAATTGCTTCGCGTGACCGCAGTCACAACAGTACTATCAATGATTATTCATTGTTACATTTTATACATAGATATATATTTCATTCAAAATGCTTCGATGCAGCAAGTTAACTACGCATGATGGACAATAATACATTGAGGTTTTATACTAGAGGGATTATATATTTGTCATAATATACAATCAGAAAAGTAGCATATACCTCAACACAATTGAAATTGTGATATGTAGTTAGACTATGCATGCAGTAAACTCGTTTTGTTTACGATTGCAATACAATAGGGGAAAGTAATAAGTCGAAATTTTTGTGTTAAATTGACGGATTAATTTGACTGCCCATAAATGAACTCAATCTCCAAAAATTTTATGAAAATATTTTCAACAACAATCCCAAAGTATTTGCGTATCGTTTCGAAAATAGATATTCGCTTTCAGTCATAAAAAGTAATGAAATATTTTACAAGCATAAAAACTTTGACAATTCAATACCCTACAAAATTTGATTTTGTTTACTGGAATATTTGCGAGAATAAAACCGAATGGAGATGAAAGAAGGAAATTCACTCGATATGTTCAATAAAAATTCAGCTATAAACTTTCAAAAAGAGTATCTAAATTCAAAAATTTATTCTCTGATCTAATTTTTTTTTCAATTCGAAAAACCCTAAAGTAATAATAAAGTTAAGTTTTGTACATACGTATACAGTCAGTTGGTGAATGAAACACAAAATTAAGGATTAAATACACAAGCTAGAGAGACAAGTAATATCAAATTGGGAGAAAATCAATGCACGACAGTACTGTGAAGCCGTGACCGGAATTCACGTAGCGGATTTGTTGCTCGTTCCAATTAGCCCTGGGACTACGCTTTCCCGATTCCTCAATCAATTTTGCGGAACACTAGGTCACAGATGCCGCCAATTACGTTCTACCAATGGTGCGCCATCTTTTTACAGCCTCTCACTCGGTTTACTTCTCTTCCCCATACCACCATCCACCCTTCTCACCCTCTCAATTCATTCCCCGTTCTCCTCGCGGCTCGTCCAGTTGATACTATAGTGCACGTGGGCAATATGGTCTTTTTTCCTCATTGCAGCCGCCTCAACTATTTTATCCAAGAGTCGATCGACCAAGCGGAAAATCATTTTACGTCTTTCTTCGTTCCAAGCAAGTATAGAAGTTTGTAAGGTGCACTGCACTCAATCATTCACAAGCGTCTAGCAGTGGTGGTGGGTAATTGGATATTAATATAAAAATAATTGCTTCACTTCGGTAATAGTAGTTCTTCCTTTTCTCAGATAAAAGCAAACATCATCACGTTAGACCACATTTCTAAATTCATCTTCCACTTCAGCCAATTCATTCGAGAATAGTTCAAGTAGTATGGTTAAACTTCCAGTAAAAAAAAACTCTTATTACTTCCATATACATGTACTTAGAGAACTTTTTTTTTTTCAATTTTCTCCATGAAATTCTGCTCAAACGTACATATGGGATTTTTGTCAAGTCTTCCCAGACCAGAGAAAAAAATACAGAATGGTGAAAACATTATTATTATTATTTCTTTAGTTGTTCATTTCGGCAATGTTCGTCACTTTTCAGCCAAAAATCGGCATGTGTCAATATTTATTTCTTCACATACCTGGAAAAACTGTACTCCCTTGATGATGAAAGCGAGAAATAAAGTTTACATGAAAGTTTACACCAATATGAGCTTCTCGGAGCATTTTGGGATGAATGGCTCGTCTGGAATGGTTAATGATAATTCATTACGATATAGCAGCATCCCAGACTTTTACGCTGCAGAAAGAAGTGCCTGGGTTGAAGACACTTTGGTAGTCCCTTTTAAGACGCTGCGGTACTAACTTTTAAGTCACTTTAAGGGTCTTCCGGGACAGCTGGGCACGGCCATGATGTTTCTATGGTACATCTAACCTATAGATGAAATCAGTCTCATGCATCTACATAACTCTGAAATTCACGAAGATGAAGTATAAGTCAATATCTGATTGACATTTTGAGTGTACTTCAGTGTTCGCGTATTTTCTTGTGTATATTTTAATTGGATTCTATAATTCCAGTAGAAATATCAATGATTATTTAGTAGATAATATCTACGTAAAATAATTTTCCCTGATTTAATAAGCCTCTATTTTCATTGCATCTTAAGAGTCTTTCTTTTCCAGGAATTCAATAAATGATGACAAAAAATGAAGTAATATTGAAGATAATTTTCCAAAATAGAGACAACAATTTGAAAAATTATTTCAGCTCCGAATTCCGCCAACTCAATATTAAATATTGAATAGTCAATTTTATGTGTATTTTTCCATAAAATTCGAATTTTCTACAATTTTCAATAATTCATAATAAAGAGTAGATGCAGGTAAAGTAAGATAAAAATTATGGGCATTAACTTAATGATGATGGTCGTAAATTGAATAGTGGCGCACAAAATTTCCATTATTTTCTGTAGTACGAAATTACTCGGTACCCATCTCTGTTAAGTATACGATAAAGATGATTCGAATTTGTTATTTTCAGGAGCTTACAAGAAATAATAATTCATATTGTTGATTGTAAATACTTGTTTACATCCAACGTAAATATATATAGTATTCCATGATAATTCTTCACGTTCTCTATTCTCTACATCTCTCAACTCACATTTTCTTCAAACAAATGTTGACCATTTTATGTTTATTCACTTATTCTCCCGGCTATTTATTTTTTCATCGCACGTAGCAGAATGGGGACATCGCCGCCCCTCGGGTTAAATACCGATGTTAGCATTGTTAGGGCACAGTAGCAGTACTGACCTAACGGCTTTAAATTTTCATGTTGTGTACTCACTGGAAGGAAAAGCTTACGCCCCAGCTCCAAGCGAGGAGGAAGCCATCACGAAAGGATGGAAGAAAAAACCGAAGAGGTGGAGAGAGAGAGAAGGGCGAACAAGATTCTCGGGTAGGTGGAGACTGAAATTGAAGAGAAAAAAAAGAATGAAAACGGTGAAATGTTAAATGTATGAGTGAGAAAGAAAATTGGGACATTTTCTGCATGTAATAGAATTCACTTAGCTAGAAGAATCGTATGCTGCACTTGTTATAGAAGCTCTCCAAACAAATGAAACGAATACATTCACCAGTGATAAATAGTGTATAAATGTATAAATTTAGCTTTTTCGCATCTTGAATCATATTCTGACTCGGTTGAGAAGATTTGGTTTTGAAATTTCGAGTGACTGTTTGGAATCATTTGCAATTATTGCGAATAATATTTTATTTATACATTGAATCGCGGTCGTGAGTTGCATTCATTTGTTCGAAGACTGAAAACTTCGATGGATGCTGAAAAATTGAGAGTATGATAACAATACGAATTCCAGTATAACTTCATCTCCATTCCACATAACTTATTAAAGATGCAATGAAAAATCATTGAACGAAAATATCGCCGTTTAGTAACTTATGTGAATTGAAGAAATGTGACAGGAGAGTCGCGTCATAATGTGAATAGTTTTAGTCGATGCTTTAAAGAGAATTCATTTGTGACAGGAATTGAATTTTGCTTCAACGGCAACGCTCGACAAAATTCTGCGAGTATCTTTCATAATCAAGAAGAATTAGAAAACCCAAAATCCATTAAATTTCCATTGCCAATTGAATTATAAATTTGGTTTTACACACGAGTTGTGAATTATTTTGAATAAGAGATTCAATTATTATGACGGTATAATTTAAATAAAAGTTCTCTGGACCAACTATTCAACTGAATAATGCCCGAGTACGGAATAAATATTTTTTGTAGGTTCGTAAATCTCGAAATAATTCAAAGTTCACATACGATACCTCAGTATATAATTTTATGAAAAATATTTCGTTAAGTAGTTATGTATTGGTGATTCCTGGAAAATAACGGAAGAGTAGACGAATTTTTCAAATGGAACACATTTTCCGAATGCTAGACATGAACTGTTTAAATTCGGAACGATGACATTTTTTATTAAATTTGCGAATAAAATAATATGAGAATTGGAATAATCACTGAATAAGATTAACTTCAAACGTATACTGTTAGTTCTTTACTATCATAAATCAATTGATAGTAAGATTACATTTTATTCATTAATTTAATCGTTATTTGCGAGCTTTCCGTTCGACGGACTTCCTGGAAAGCCTAAGTCATAATCGGTTTAATTATTATTCATAAAAAATGTTCTCCACCATGTATATTCATTCCCAGTTTTTTAAAACCGTGAGCTCGAAGTTTCTCAGTGATTATTAGATTTGTTTATTGATGGGTGAATAAAAAAGATATTTAGAAAGTTTCATTCTTTTCGAATAAAAAAGCTTTCTCATGTTTTTACGCTGGAACGCAGACATTTGGAGATATAAATTCTCAAAAAGAGGGTCATCCACATGACTGAAATTTTGACTCACCATAACTTTTTCAAGAGTGAAAGAATTTTGAATCTTCTGGTGAATAGTAAGGAAATAGATCCTTTCTACAGGATGTAAATTGACTTCAAAAATTGAGAAAAAAAAGCTTTTCCTTTTCACTTGATGTAGCATGGAATGCCTCAATATTGAATTGTGAGGAAAATCGTTGCCACCAGTATCTATTCCTATTTTTGATCCTGCAGTTGTAGGTGAAAACTACTCAATCTTTCACATTCAAAACGAATTGAGATATCAGGTTACCGGAAGTGAAGGTGTTTTCTAAAAATATTTAGTTTGTTCTATCTTTGGACGTGTTCAGAATACTTCATTTGATGATTTTCAACTGTCAGGACACATTTCAAGAATTTATGATTAGAGCCGTGAATTTTTAAATTATTGATTTAAAGTGTCATGGGAGATTGGGAGGCTATAAATTATAATACTGAATGATTGTTAATTTGCGATTTTTCGCTCATAATTTAAGCTTCTTCAGGCTCTTGACATATTCAATATTTTTTCAGATTAATCCTAGGTAGATTCGCGTTAATTACCAACAACTTTACAAATTCATACATACAGTAAATACACAATCAATTTCTTTAGGACTCTACTTTTCATACACTGAGAGAAAAACACATTTTTGTCAGGAATATTTTTACTTACAAATTATTGACGAAAAAATTTCTAACATTGAAATTGATTCAATTCCGATCTTGTATATTTCTTCAATAGTAAAATGAAATTTCCATATAAATTTTAATTCAAACAAGAAAATTTGAATTCACTATTAGATAAAAAATATTAAATTTGAGTTGAACTAATTTCAATTCCAGAATGTTTTTCGTCGAAAATTTTCAAGTAAAAATATTCTTGACAAAAATTCAGTTTTCTCTCCGTGCACTTATATAGCATCCTCGTATTTCTTCGCTTCACAAGAATTAGAGAATGTAAAGAAGAAACTATAAGGACTAATAATCAAATAAATCGAAAACCTTCAAATTGACACAGGACAACCAAATTCACGTATGTGTAAATGATACGGCAACATAAATGCAAGAAGCTCAGAGTAGTAATTAACGGGAGCAATTATTATCAGCAACTGTAATCAGTAATCACGCACGGTGTGCTGGCAGACTATCAATAATTATTCATGCTGGAGAATAGAATGGATCTGAAGCAGATGATCGCCCATTCGACCGTCGATACATTAACGAGTGAGACACGAACACCGTACATTGGCCCGTGAGCTATGCAACAATATATATCTATATATATATATTTATGTACATACCACACATTATATACATACATATATATTTTACCCAAAGGCCTGCGGCTTCTCCTACCGCTCTAAACTTTCCGAGTTAATCTGACGTATGAACTTTCCCTGGGGTGACCGTTAGACAGCGATTACGCCGAAAATTGCAGCGTTAACCGCTAGGAGAGCAGTGGAATGTACTTCATTGGATATTTCCAGTTCGTGTTTTATTGAAAGCCTTGTTTCCACATTCTCCTCCACTACCACCATCTTGACCATCAAAGAGCTCTCAAAATGTTTCATTCGATTGGATTTCCTTTTTTGATATACGTATGTGCGAGTGACATGGGGTCTTCGTAGTTTTGTGAATGTACATTTGCATGTTGGATCAATAATGAAACTCTGAAAGCAATTTATACTGGTTGCTATGGAATCGTACATTGAGCAGAGAGGCATCATTCATGATACTTTTTATTCGCTCTAAGTCGGAATAATTTCATGATTGAAATAAGGAATTCATAAATTTTATCTGATAAACTGCCAATTCAACTGAAAGCCGTTCCCCTTTTTTCTGCTGAAGGAAGACTTTTCACATTAAGAAAAATCCTTTCATTTCGATAATTACATCAGTGTACTTAGCATAAATATAAATTAAAGCAGCTCCCTCAGTCTGCGGAACATATTCTCAGTTTGCTGTTGGCAGAAGATAAGTTTTTTTGCGAGGTCAATGCTATAATTAAGAGTTATATAGCACATTATTCGGACGATTATATCGGTGACTTTGGGACCACACAAGCCAATAAATGGTCCTATTCACGAGCCAATTCCACCACAATTTGCACCCACGTGTGCAAAACGATGAGCACTCGCTATAATTGGGGAAGATTTTTGGTTCTCATTTCTCTTTCTTTTTCCTTCCATTATTCTCGTTTTTTAATTCTATAATACCCATTACCATCTGACTCAAACTGTATAGCAGTACACCGGCTGCTAGTCTCCCATAGCGCTATGACTATTTTGTGGTAGTTGGAAATGGTATTTGTATCCAGAATTTCAGTAAAATTACTATGGCTTACAGTATGAAACGATCCTGTGGGAACAAGTTTCTCGTTCACTCGAAATCTTTTGCTTTCAAAGATTTCATAATCCTTTTAATTTCACTGTTATTTCTCAGTTTAACAATTTAATTGTACAGTTGATCCACAGTTTTTGAACAATTTTCTATGTAATTACAATTTTTTCTTTCTTTTTTTCAACTTCAAGTATTCAAGTAGAACTCGAAACTAATATCGAGAATAAATGAAAGCTGAGGAAGTATTCGCATTGTGAGAAAATTCTTTGTTAAGTTTTGTACAAAAGTTTTTAAGTATGGAAAAACACAGGGAGAGTTAAACCACCAAGAGAAGTCGAATGAATTGCTCAGTTTTCCTTGAATTCAGTCTGTCTCTTAGAGCAACAAGAAAAATCTTATTCTCCTTGCTTGTATTCCCAGGAGTGAAACAGGGATAACAATTTCAGATACTTGGAGAATTCTCGAATGAGATGTTTCTACTGTTGATGATTCTTCCGTAGTCTCCCGTATTCTCTATATCGATGGATAAATCCCCTTAAGGTATTTTATTGTTAAAACCGAGGCTATTTACCATGGTACTCTGAAATAGGAGGATAATTAATAACGGCACGTAACAAGCTACCTCGAACTTGGAGCAATTCTCTCTCCTTTCGCACTATCTCATCCCGGCTCGTATCTTCAGTTTGATGCTCATTTTCATTCAATAGCCTGAGTAGATTAATGCAAATTAGTTGAGACAGTTGTTTGCATATTACACTCACCCGATAATGATGTATGATGAAATTTATGTATTTTAAGCGCCAAGTATTATAATTCTGTATTCTAAAATTGTTTACTCGGAGGATTATTAATCATAGGATTCTCTGTTACTTGATGAATCACGTACTCAATTTCTCTTTGGCGATTTTTTATGAAATTTTCCCACTCTTCCACTCTTGTCTGAGTTCTTATTTCTTTTAGTTCTTGAGAAACTAGCGCAATCACAGATGGTACCATGGTAATAGTAGGAAGAAGACGGATGAAAGCTGGCACGACACTTTCTATAAATTAACAGTGAAACTTCTTAATAGCACGACTCCCCACTGCCGTCTTGATTTAACTTAGCCGACTTATAATGACTTTGGTTAAACATTGCCAAGAAAAGCCGTAGAAAAGGTGGGATTCATTTTACGAAATTGGAATAAGAAGTTTTCCATCGTTTCTTTCGATTGTGGAAGCTCGTTTTATCGGACGTGGTGAGAATGACACTGGCACACTGGATCTATTATGTCCGATAGTAGATAGGGAGAGAAGGGGGTGGCCTCTTCAGCCGACTCCCTTTATTGCTTTTAGATGAGAAGAGGATGAGAAAAAAATTGCAAAATTGATTGGAAAAGGAAGAAAGGAAGAAAAAAGAATTTTACGGCATGTAGAATCAGTGTGATTCAACTGTCGGATGGAGAAGTGAAATTAAATTTTTTAATTTGATGAAAATCAATGGGAAATTATTAATCGAGTGAAAATTTTATTGACAGTGAAGATAATATTAAAATTATATTGGATGAAGTTATAAATTTAAACGAGCGAATTTATTCATTCTTATTTTTGTATTATTTCCTTTATTCTTCACTTAAAAATTGTTTGATTCAAATTTAAATTGAGCAGCATGCTTCCCCAGTGGAGTTTATGTAGTTGAGCTTTTCCAGACGAGAAAATCCAATAAAACGAAACACCGGACGCTATCGTTAATTTTACAGAAATTTCATGAAATAATTTGCAACTGAATTCACCGGATATTCGAATTAATTTCACCTGGGGCTTTTTCAATTTCGTTGAATATTTATCATCCGATGATTATTCAGAACTTATGAATACCATATTGATATAAATAAACAAATAGCGGAGCTTTTCACGCGGATAATTCTGCAGTATCATCTTTTTTTTCATCTACTTGATGATTTTTTTCTCCTTTTAAGAGTTAAAAATATGACACAGCTAGGCTGTCAAATCGATTTTCGAGTGAGGCCTCTCTCTCTCTTCTCTGATAAAAGCGACACGCATACACTGTCAACATATTGTGTAGAGAGAGATGGATGTATCTGAGCGTTGAAATTGCGAGTCAGTTATTGGTTTACTGTTCTTTTTCCCTAGTGACGGCTTGCGAGGCTTGGTGGTAGACGTCCAACCGATACGTGATAAATTTTCCCCTCAACTTCATGGGGAGAGAAGAAAGAGACAGAGAGAAAGAGAGAGAGAAAAAACAGGACGTGTAATCGAATGGATATGAGGGACATCCGAAGTAAATTTTCAGGCCAATCAAAA
Organism: Aleiodes sp. PSUC_FEM 10030003; assembly: GCA_018902275.1. Classification (NCBI taxonomy): domain Eukaryota; kingdom Metazoa; phylum Arthropoda; class Insecta; order Hymenoptera; family Braconidae; genus Aleiodes; species Aleiodes sp. PSUC_FEM 10030003. The sequence continues at coordinate 14,748 of JABSMS010045489.1, forward strand.
TGGTAGTGCAGGTGAATCTCTTTCATCGTATCATGCGATGTAGTAATAAGGCATTTGTGCATACTCGTTAGGTTAATGAAATATTTCACGTTTGTGAACGTGAAATTATGAGAATAAGTGATTCATATTCCCCAGTAAATCCATAAATACAATTTATATCATCTCCTCTTTTTCATTACATTTCTGTAATGAAATCCTCCAGAGTACAATGCGATAAGTGGAGCATACAATCGAAGCATATGAATTATTCAGTCAATGAAATAATTCTCATTTTCATTTCAGAGTTCATTTTCACTTGGATAAATTAAAAAATTTCCATAACTCCTTATAATTAGAGATTATTTTCCGCATGAAAATTTTTATGAACGTAGAAAAGTGAAAAAAAATACAGACGTGAGGAGTAAAATGAAAGTAAAAGCTCAACGGCACGTGAATTACGTTGACGATGGAAGCGTGGATGATTCGCGTTGGCGGAGGACTACGATTGGTTTCCGGAGCTCAGCGCCTCAGTCGGAAGTCACGTCAGCTTCGACCAGCACGCTACTCTTTCCCCTTCACTGGCATTTTCTATTATATCAACTGATCTGTATCGTTTCAGCCCTGATATATCAATTTTGCCTCAATGATTCTACATTTATTACTCATTTAACATCCATTACTATCATTATAATTTTAACATTTACATATTTAATTATATACTCTGTAAAAAATGAGAATAGCCATAGTTGATTGCGTGTTTGAGCTCTGTGACTTGGGAAATTTCATTAAAGTCACTTGCAGTGAATAGAAGAAGGTTTAAAAAAAGAACAAAACCTGAATAAGTCTAGTGGACAAATTAGATTGTGGTCTGAGAGGACGAATGGTTTTAGTTCTCTTTCACTGTTAGCTTAGTCTGAGTTTCTTCGTCTGTTTGCTGATGAGTACTTTGTTTGTCTCAGTCAGCTAAAATCCTCTACCACTTAGCATACTGTGGAAACGAACCTCTACCGAACTTGTGAATGTAAATGTTAGAGGACAAACACACTGACCCGTGTGCATTTGATCTGAGAGCCATTCACGGCAATCTATAACTTCCATAAGAATTCGAAGCAAATACCACACTCGTGTTTTCTGAAGTGAAAAGACGTGCGGGTCTCTTTTTATCGTCATGCTGCAACTTCACGATTATTACTCAAAATTTTCTGCAGATGATTCACGATCTCTTTCCACTTTTTTCATTGTCACTTCAGGAGAGCAATGTTTAATTCATGAGAATAAATGGGCAATTATTGAATAACCAAATGGAAAAATGCACCATGGCTGAATATTTGTGATCAATCGTATTTCGAATACGAATTTAATCATCAAATAAAATAATTTAGGGTTAAAACATAATCAGGTACCTGAAATTCCCTGATTTTTCAAGGTTTTCCAGACTTGCTTTTGAGATGTCTAATTTCAATTGGTCTGATAGTTTATTAGTTTGATTTATATCATTCTTCAAATTTGAAAAATTATCATTCGTTATTGAGTTTCATTTACCATACATCATATTAAACTTTTTCCGGAATCAGCTAACAATTGATAAGAGATAAACATGAGTTTTGATGAATATTATTTCCATTTCATTTCTCTGATAATATCTCCCTCACTTCCATCAACAATAACTTCAACAATAAATTTTACAATTGTGAACACATTACATACACAATTTCATTCGAACACCTCCATCATAAAAAAAACCATAATGCTTAATAATTGAGTACATTTTGAATTAATACAACAAAATTATTCAGTTTCATTCTTTCAATGGATATTATTTTCATTCCATTTTCCATACAAATCTCATTTTATTTTCACAAATAATTATTAATTCAGCTTAAACATATATATTCTCATTCCTCTAATTTTAATGATGAATAATAACAATTAAAACTTCTTAATTAACTTGATTTCAAATTAGCGATTCGACGGTTCGTGGCATTTTTAATTAACCAATAGCCTAGAGTGAATAAATAATAGGAGAGGGCGGGGCAAAATGAACCCCCGGGGCACAATGAATCCCGAAGCAAAATGGACCGCTCAATTTTTTTTTATTATTCAGTTTTTCTCTTATTGAGTGAAGATTGATTGAACATAGTGAGTTTACACCTCTGCTGCTTTCTATTGGAATTCGAAGATAATTTTAATCAAGAGAGGGTTTACAAAGATATATCGTTATCACTATAGAATTTCCACGAATAGTTTTATTATTTTTATTGATTACTATGTTCACTCAATAAGAGGAAAACTGATTTTTGAAAATACCAATTCCCAGCCGAGAAAAAGTGAGAGGCACTACAGAAAATACTATTTTTTCTCCGTGCAGTACTTCCAGTTTGAATTTTTACAAAAGAAAATCTCACTGACTTCTCCAAGTTTTTCTAATTTCAGATGATGTGGCCACCATGAATGAAATCAAACATACATTTAAATAACGGATCAAAGCGCATATTCTCACTCATAAGTTTCAGCGTGCACTCACAATGACATGCCTATTATGTATGCAAACCACTCCAACTATTCATGAAAATCCTATTAATTTTCTGTACTATTCTATATATAGTATGGCTGATACTGACAGCCATGAAATATACCATTTGATGATTTTCGTGGAACATATTTCTAACACTGCCATTTATACACTCTTGTGGAAAAAAATCTGGCAACGCATCAACTTGTATGGTGACAGGATATAGAAAGGTAGGCGAAAGAAAATCAATGGGAATAACGTCAATTTTGGAAGGTGTCATTGGACGTGAATGAAATCTCTGGTTTTGGCAATTCATTCTGTTGGTTTTCTCATTCAAAGAGGGTTAGTTACTGGGGGCTTTGTACAAATGAATTGTGGTCAGAGAATACAATTGAGGACTGGTTCACATTCATCTGTTGTTTCTAAATTTAAAAAATCCCATTGTTTTCTATAATGCTTGTTAAGTGAGGCTAATGATGTTGTATTCATGGAGCGTAAAAAATAACGAAATTTTAAGGGAATATTGATGATAGAACGAGGTCAATATTTTTATCCAGTAAAATAACATTTCAAGAATCCAATGGAAAAAAATTGGGAATAAATTTTTCAGTTATCGAGATTAAATCATTTATTATTGGCTCCAATTAATTTTTCAGTGAATTTCAGAACAAAATTACCACAGTAGCAGATTTTTTATTCAATGTAATTTTGAATTCACTGAACTAATATTTTTTATCGACGGTCCTCAACGATAAATTAAGAATTTGGAGTCTCGATAGAGACACTAGTCAATTTTTTTAGGGCAATTATCGTCAAATTTTCCGACCGGTGGAAAGAATTACTATTTGTCGCTATGGAAACTATTCTACATCGAAATGAGGTAACGAATGCTAAAAAATCGAATCAGATAATCAGCATTGTGTGAGAATTATTTGGGAAAAACATAATCAAACATAAATTATATAAACATAATGAATAAAAATTTATTCCTAATATTCGGAGTAAAAGAAACGTATTCCACGATTCTGGGAATCGCGTTGAAAGAAACCTGAATTGCGTAGTTTTTATAACTAATTCTAGGTTATTTAGAAACGTGGCACCTATGAATTTCCCTTTCTATTCACCCCACACTCTACAGTCGCAAGCACGTCTTTTTTTATGCGTTTTAAACAATACAGTTTATTCCGTTGATTGCATTTTATATGCATTTATATAATGAATGTAAAATAAAATATATACATACTTAAACCTATATATATCCAAGTAACAAAAAGTCAATTACATTATTCTTTGAACATTATCCTAGTTTTATTATCTTTTTACTTATAGGCAATTTAATCCTTGAATGTTTCTTTCACATTGAGATAAGAATCACATCATCGCCTACTCACTGAACATAATTATGTTCAATATAAAGCTCTTCAACAGAGCTTATGATTTCTGATAGTTCCTGACAAATGTTCGTGTACCTACTCGGAGCTGATTTGCATGAAGCAACTACAACATGTAATTGTTAATTCCAGAGTAGATCAACCATAAAAAAAAATATTTCCCTATTACTGTTCTCGCACCGTAATTCCCACCATTTTCTTCTCAACGTATACAGTTGCTTCTGGGGAATTCCAATTGGAAATTAATTCCTCCGATGCGATCCTGAGACTCTTTAGATGTTATGTAATAATTTGGATTCAACTTGTATAAGTGAGAGGGAGAACATTGAGAAATGCAGGTGTACCGTGACTAGCTTAGGAAGCCCATGTTGGAGTCGTTCCGAAGAGTGAACCGCAACGTGCGGGACTGCGCGACACGCTTGGTGGGTAACGTTGTTAGTAGCAAACGGTTCAAACTAGTTTATAATACTAGTGAGACGACGAACCTGGTATACAAGAACTATACAGTTGAGATATGGCGTAAGTAAGAGTGAGACAGTCAGACTGTCTAAGGGGGATGTGGTAAAATAGGGGGAAAAGGGAGTTTAGGAAACAGGGAAAACAGAGAGATTGTAGAATCGTTGGCACAAAAGAGCCTAGGTAGGTATGGGAGAAAAGGATAGAGAACAACGGGAGAAACAGCATTGCATACGGTTCTGCACCCATAAGTCCTCGGGACTATAAATAATGAAGTCGGGAAGCCCTGCTGCTACGTACTGCGTAACAGGGAATATACCAGAACGTCTGAGTGAGGTGAATTTGAGGGAGAGAGAGGAAGAGGGGAAAAGAAGGACGAGAGAAATGTCGAGTTTGTATCGTAAAAATGAGGAAATAATAAATTGAAATGGAAAATAAAAAATGTTGTAGTCAAATTTTGCCTTCAGGGAGATTACACGTCGTGTATAGATTTATACACGCCATGTACTGCTCTATGTACATGTCTTAACCAAGAGCTGAGGAGAGACACTAGTTACGTCGGGGGACTTGAGATAGATACGAGTGTCTGAAGGGAAATGAAGATACAAGCAGAAGGACCTTATGTGTTGGAGAGCCATGTAGTACGACGATGTTGCCGAAGGAGAGTACAGTTAGAACTTGATGGCCCCTACCTCAACGCTCCGTAGATTCAACCGTGTTTATGGTTGTGCCCAGGATACGGAGAGGTGGAGAGGGAGAAAAACGAGAACTCACCATGTCTATAACGTAACTCGACACTGTGGGGATATAAACTGACTAGAATATGACCTTCATGGTGGAACATTGGATATTTATTTAATGGTAAATCGCGCGCAAAGAGAGTTACGTTTATTCTGAAATGCCATGCGCTACTTTTTTAAAATTTATTTTCCAGTCAGCATCACATGCATAAACAGGCAAGTTCAGTGTTTCATCTTTCTCTGTCACTGTGAAAGTAAATACGGAAAAATTCGTAGGTGCATGTGCAACTGCATTGAGTGGATAGTATCATACGAATGGTTTGAAATGCAAAATATAGAATGAGATAGGCGATCAATGTTCGAGGGTACAGAATGAGAGGGAGGAAGAGATGGTTAGAGAATATCGGTCTTTGGATGTATTGTAAATCGCCCAACCTTTTCCTGTGTAAACCCATTTGCCCTGAGGTAAACCTCACGTATTCAACTACCTACGTATAGGTACTTTAAGCTAAGTAGAAACAGACTGACGTATAACGGGGCGGCCAATAAACCTACGCCTCAAGAGATTCGAGCTCCGCCCTTAGATGCTCAAGTGAATCAAGATGTTTGTAGTCAAACGTATGATTTGTTTGACGTTGATTTGCCACGTTTGCTTGTACAAAGTCAGTCATGCCCTACTGTCAGTTGTTTAAACAAGTATTTACTTGTTAACGTGAATTTGTGATGAATGAATTGAGTAAATGGAGTTCATAAAGAGAAAACTAATGCATGACTAGATACTGTGGTTATTCAGATTATTTTTGAGTTATTATTCAACCAGTGTACGCGTAATAAAATCGTCTACTTAAGAGTTTAATGCACCACATTTCGTCGACATGAGTGGAGGAGTTTTGTGTGTGGGGGCTTGAAAAAGTTAGAAGAGGTTAGAAGAGGTCCTTTCACTTGGTTTACTCATACTACTACAATGGGCCTTTAAGTAGAATCGTTCGTTCAACGTCAGCCGTTGCGCGCCAACGTGGTGAATAATCATTTCCCGTAGTAACGAGGGAGCTGAGTCGTAACCGCCCATACTTCGCGCCTTCACCTGAACACTCTCATACACTCCTGCTTTACTATTGCTTGGAGAGCTGGAGAGAGGGGTGGAAAAAGTAGATAGTATGTGATTCAAGTTGCGCATGATGCCAACGTATCTACTTCCTTCTCGTTCTCTCTCTCAGGTATTTTCTCTCATTGTGGGCGTCACTTTTATTTCTATCTCTGTCTATCTTTTCTATTCTTAACTCAACTACACTGTCGGGCTCTATTTACGGGTTCTTGCATCCCGCAATATATTTCCAAGATCCGTGTGCACCATCTACCTAAGCCATCCAACCTATGTCTATCTCTCTCTTACTTTTCTTTCATGCCAACGATAGTTTGCCCCCGAGGCAGTTTGGTAAGAGTTCATGAAAAACTTTCTTCGAACAATTTGTTAACGAAGGTGATTATCAGCGGGTGAAATCTAGCGGGTTCGCATGTCTGAGTGAGTCAACGGATGTATGGGGTAGGGCCACGAAACCAAATAATGAGAGGAAGAAAAAAAAGGAGTAAATAGGTCTTTCGATAGCGTGCCAAACATTGTCTACCGTTTGTCTTTTCAACCCTACCTTACTTTATTGTTTGCGAATAAGCGATTTTCTTTGCTATTTTTATTCCCTCTCATTCACTTTTAGGAAATACTGTCTATCTTTCATTGTGATGAATTATCATCAGAGGAGAATCATTAACGCGATTTCCGTATTTGTATTTGATTCGTAATGTCAGCAATATTAGTCTGGTAATAATTTCCGGGCAATGTGAGAATGCCCTTAATGGCAAGAGCAATGGATCACTGTCGTATACCTACGTGCTACACAATATTCGACCGATGTTCGAAGAATACATATATTTATACGTCTCGTCGCCCACTTTTTTTAGTATCATTCGAGCTGACGACTCTGTCGTAAAAAACTATGAAAAAAAGAGGAAGAATATCGAACGAATAGCGCTCGTGGCATTTTGAGGGTCCCTAAACTTTTATAGCATTCGAAGTTATCGACACATTTGGTTGGTTATAGAATATGAAACAAAGTTTGACGAACATTGCTCTGACGCTGCGTCCTGTTTGACACTGAATTTTTAAGCATTAACCTGGATTTCCTTCGAATTTCACATTGCTGAAATAATGTGAATAACATTTTATTGGGAATAATCTATGAATTGATTCATGATGATGTGAATTATAAATGTAATTTCATTGGAAAAAGGAATCCCTGAAAATTATTTCAAATCATATTAACTGAGATTTCTTCCTCTTAAATCATAGTTAAACGTTAGGTCCAATCGTACGATCAGCATATCCCTGGGCTACCAATCCCTGTTAAAGCGACTCTCTTAACGTAGAAGCCCGTCGAACGTATAAATCAACGCCCCGGAAATTACCATGTCTGACTCTAAACTCCGATGATTGATGAGAACACCTATTTTACTGTAGAAAATAGTGTATTCATCGCGTTCTGCAAACGGAATTACTATTTTCTTCCACTTTTATAACCCGAATTCTGATATCTAAGAAGCAATTGGAATAGGTCATAATCAAGTGGCTGTTTCATATTTCAATATGACTTTATACGGAACTTTTCCGCAATCGTGATATTTATGTCATCCCACTTTCTTCACGCTTTCACAATATCGTTTAGAATACTGAAAATTTATCGTTCTCACCTCATGTCTTTCCTCAATATATCATTCCTAATCGACCCATCAACATTTCATGTTTACAAGCTCGATAGTTTGTTTGAAATATATTATTCATCAAGTCCTAGTCAGAAAATGCTGAACCAAGCACCGGACGGATGATTTTACCGAACGTAAAACAAGGATGAGAATATTAAATAACTGAAATTTTTATAATCAGAGAAAAAGAATAGTTCTTGAGATTCAATTTTCTTGTTGTTAAAATAGAAACTTGAACAAATATGAACATTTCCGCGCCTATCTTTGAGTTTCTCATCGTGTCCGACGAGCGCGTTCAACTAGCAGAGTTGAATGTAGAATCGGCCTGATACCACAGACGGATTAGGGGTGAAAATCAATGGAACAAAACATGATTGTTAGTCGAGAAGACGACATGACGCTACACCTCTGAACAATGCCTAAGGATGTTGCTATAATGAACGCAAACGTCAGTAGCACGCCACTCGTAACTTGTCCAAACGTAGAAATTTGTTTTTGTTTTGATTATGAGAACGATATCACAATAAATAAACAAAACACTAGTTGTTAGCTGTTACGTTACGTTACTCTGCATTATAGTTGCGCCCATTGCAGCATCACCCTGAGGGTAGTGCTACAATGGACACAAACTTCAGTCGCACGCAGCACGTATCCTACGTGAACTCTGACGGCTGCTTCTGTTTTAATTATAAGAATATCAAACAAATAAATAAAGTTACGGGCTATTCGCACACTACACTATTCAGTTATTAAGAAAAAAAAACAAGGCATTGATTCTATCCTCTCAGAAGAATTTATTAAGCCCATTATGTTATTGAGAGCATATCGATTTTTTTTTCACTATGACTTCCCGTTAAAAT
>JABSMS010045600.1:0-23399 GCA_018902275.1 Aleiodes sp. PSUC_FEM 10030003
AAATCCAAGACGCGACACGTATTACAATATTTTATTTTAATATATTTAATTTTTGCCATTATTCGGTCTGATTGCTGATTGATTGAGGGAACTGTTTTTATTCATGAAATCGTAGACGTATCAACAGCTCAAGGTTGTCCGCAATTTGAGAGAAAAAGTTAATATAAATAAATAAATCTCTAATTAGTAAATGAGTATTGATATAACATTTCATTCGCACTGTTTTAAAGAAATTGACAATTCAATATTAATATTGACATTAAATTTCAAAAGCCGATATTTTAATTCTACTTAAGACAGAATTATCATTAAATATTAATTTCAATGAGCATAAAACTTTTAACAAACAATTTGAATTTCCAAATACGAATAAAAAATTTAATAATATGTAAACCTCCATTTTCCGTTGATCGAAAATTCAATGCAGCAAGGCTTTGAATTTTCACGAATTGCCTGAAAATTCATTTATTTACTAATTAATTTACTTCAAATGTGTCCAAAAAATAATAATTCAATGGAAATTTGTGTGTGTGATAGAAATAATTAAATACTATTTTACCTTGAGACGAAAATTAATAGAGATAAATTTAACGACATTTATGATTAAATTTTCAACCGAATAATGGCAGAATTTAGACTTAATCAAACAATCCTAATTTTGTATTCATTTGAAGCTTTATTTTTCCGATCTTTCTGATTATTTCAGAGATGAATTAGATTTTCTGATATAGTTTCTAAAAAATTCCAGTACGTGGGACAAACGAAGTTGACTTTTGATAATCTTTTTCTTCATCCGATACATAAATTAAGTAAATCTCACTGTCATTGAAGAAAGGAGATCCTTACAATTTTTTTTTTATCGCGGTGATCGATAACCATCCGCCTCGTATTTCAACTTTTTCTTCACTTCATTCTCTCCTTCTTTCTACCAACTTTCAGGCAAAAACTTCTCATAGTTGAGTGAGACAAAAAAGCCAAGAGAAGAAAAAAAAGAAGAAAAGTTTTGGGGGAATTCTCATTTTCCCAGAATAATGTTTTTTGCAGTTGCTGGTAGGGTGACTATCTTAAGACATTATGAGGGTTTGAAGGGAGAAAAAAAGTAAAAAATCCCCCTTCAGAATTATCACAATCGAGTTGCTACTGAACAGTTACATCTGTAACATTAATTCCCGTGAAATCATAGAAAATTACTTTCACTTCAGTTTCTAAGGGCAGAAAAAAGTAACCATCTAAGTGCTTTTAATCCTCCCATCCATAAAATCTCAATTTCTTCTTGTACTTTTTCACTTTATGTTTGCGCGAAATACACCCGAGGGTAGCATCATCGTACGCTGGACTATGAGGAATTAAACTCTCAATTCCACAGAAAAGAAAAATCAAAAATTAATTGAAAAATAAATGAGCCGTATAATCTCTGTTGAATGAAAAAATGAGGTTTGACCTGCGGAAAAATAACTAAACAAAATCAGGTGACTTTTCTCAGGTGTATAGAGAGAGGTAGTTTGGGAAATAGACTAGAAAACTATATGAGAAGGACACCCAACCCCCGTGATTACGTAGACCGTCGTGGTACGTGCCGGCGCATAAAACATTACCCGGTTCGCATAAATTAAACCAAATTTCCCGGCGGATTTCCGTCGTATAATAACGTAAACGAAGAGCAGAGCAGAATACGTGTTTCACCTTAAATACTACGTCTTTTGGATAATGTTTGGCTGATAAAAAAGAAGATTCTTTAATGAAATCTCTTCTGGATAAATTGTACTATTTTTTCATTCAGAAAGGAAATCGAGAAAATTAACAAATTTTTCCGATTCTTCATATAAGGTTATCTCGATTCCATTCAACTCGTAATTTTAATCAAAGAGCTACCAATAGATGGGATAATCTAATTTTGCTCTGGGATCAATAAAGTACCTATCTCAAATCAACACAACTCCCGAAAAAGCCACAGAAATTACGATGAAATGAATGAATAAACGTTTTGTAATTGTTCCGTTATTAACGCTTACCTAATCTTCCGTAATTATCGTACAATTTTACTGTAATACGTTCTTTAATGGTTTGGCGAGTAAGAGAGAAAGGGGAAAAGCATTTTGATCGTTTTGGGAGAGTTAGTTCCGTTGAAAGAGGAAGTGTCCGTGGCTTTTCATGAAATTGCATTTGTGTCCATATCCCTTTCCATTTTATCGCGAAATGGAATTTCACAAGGATAATTCATCCGTCGCTTTTGTAATTTCAAATATTTGATATGAACGCGAAAAATCTTTAATTGTTAATTTTTTTAAGCTTCCATTTTAATGTTGAAATTTTTTAAATTACAAGAATCGCGAAAAGTTGAGTATGAAATTTAAAGTTATCGTGAGGCTCTTCAATTTTATAGAAAACGAAATTTTCGTTATATAGACGCATTTTTCCTTCACAAGCAAGAATAAAAAATAGGAGAGAAAAAACATAGTTCGAAGCTGGAAATTACATTGCCTTCCGCTCGGGGTTTTCTACACGACATTGCTTGAAGCGTTTTCTTGCTCTTATATATCGTATAATAACCACTCTCGTGTGTCGCGACTGTGAGTTCAAGCTCAGACGGTGGATTTTCTCTTCTCTCGTGTTGCCAACACAGGTTGACCTAATCGAAACCAATCTTCCACACAATTTCATATAGGAAATACATCGTTGGGAAATTACAGAGGAATAAAATCCAATTGTATTCCATTTTTTTTATTTCAACAATTCATCATTTATTTAATAAATTTTTTTTCTGTAACATTTTTCGTAAAATTATTGTTCATTTAGTAATTTACAAAATTAGCAAAGTTTCGAGTGAAATACAATTTTTTAAACTGAACGAGTCTACCGGAAAATGTTTAATTAGTACTCGAGATATTAAAATTTTTGCTCCTTTGTTCCGTGCATTAAAAATTATGAAAGCATTCATCCATTTTTTTTACCCTGTGCTCTTGAATAATTAAAAATATTCGTCACAATTAAGAATTCTTTGATTTGCATTCCCGGGAAAACGACTTACAATTAGTTCGAATTACTACGTATTTTCACTTCATCGCTTCGTTCTTCAGCCTCACCACCGATAATCGGATTTTGCCCCCAGTTCTCCTTTCTCCTTCCCCCAATAATCTTCCTCCTTTGGTTAACTTCTTTGCTCGTTTCGCGATTAACCTCGAAAGTAGAGAGGAACGAGGAAAAATAGAGGGAAAATGGAAAAAAACGAGAAAAAAGAAACCAGAGTGCATCTTCAACGATTTATCGAATTTTCACCTGAACGGATGTGCCCAACGGGAGAGGAATTGTGAAAGTAGTCGCCTGATAAGCGAGGGTGTGGGCTTTAGTGTCGAGGGGAATTTTCATCAGCTGCCTATCATCCCTCCCCTGGAGTGATGAAGAGGGACAATGGCTTCAATTATCGTGGCTCGCGTTCGTTTCCAAGTGCATTGCGCACCAGCCAAATGAAGAGACACCTGGATTTTACAGTACGATAACAATCGATGAATCATTCGATTCTATTAAGGCGAATTCAATCGTGACATTTTCAATCCGAATCGTTTCCACTCGTAAATTACAATTCAATTTCTCGGAGTGATTTTTACCTTTTTTTTCATTCTATTTTGGAAAAATGGAAATTTATTCTCAATCATGAAACGAATTGAGTTTAAGTTCATCATCATTTGCTCATATAACTTCATACAGTGAGAGGATTAGAGTGGAATTTTTATCAATGATTTCATCGGGAAACTGGAAAAATTTCTGATCGAAAAGATGAGGAGAAATTTAAATACTACAGTGTTAGGAGATTATTATTCAAAATTCAACAAAAAAATATTGAAATATTTAACTAATTTAAATCAACTTGGAATATCATATAATTCATCTTCTACGCATTATTTTGCTATGAAAATGTTCAAATGAGATTTGGAATTTTATCGCGAATTATTGATGAATATTCTATTAAATTATGAATTTTCGTACACATTCGAATTGAATTATTCAGGGAATAAATGAAAGTTTGGGAAATTCATAATAATTCAAGGTCCCGTTGCTCGATTAATAGATAATTCAAGTTCATATATTATTTAATTTTCAATCGTATTTGAGAATTCAGATTGCTTATTGAATATTAAAAATAATATCGTTCTTAAATTTTCCATGAAACATGAAATTCCAAAGATAATTCTGTCTTAACTCGAATTAACATTGAGCTTCTAAAATTTAATGCATACATTGACATTGAACTTTCAATTTAAACAAAAAAAAACGAGACGAAATGAAATATTGAGTTGCATTTTGTCTCATAATTTTCACTCCGAAATTTCCATTATAACATCCAAAAACTGCTATTTTTCAATCCATTTTATTAAATTTTCTCCCGCATTATCAATTTTTCAGAATCCGTCACTCTTGAATCATAAGAGAATTTCCCTTAGTGTTTGATGAACAAGTAAGCCCCGGGGGCACGTCACATGAGTACTACGAACCTCGGGCTAAATCCATTCTCCCATAACAGCTATAAAAAGCTGAAGCATGGGGAGAGAGAGAGTTAGTTGACATTATCCTTACGGGCATGATTAGTAGCCACGATACCACCCAGGACGTCTGATGTATTCGCTGAACGTTATCTGCGAACGGCACGAGTCGCATTACGCCACTATACCCAACCACACTCACCTACTCTCCATACCTCGTCATACCAGTTTGATGTCATCTACCTCCTCTCCACCAGTGAAACAGACAAAAGGTCTTTGTCACGGCCAAATACTCAGACTGACTGACGTAATCACTAAGACCAGTTGCTGATAATAAATAATGATAAATAAATTGATTGAAAAACGCATCATGCAAACCTTTTCAAATACTGTTTAATGCAAAAAAAAAATCCACTGACATTTCAGCAGTGAAATGAACAGAAAGAACAAAGGATCATCAATATTTACAAGTCTGCTGCAAATTATCTCAAAAATCGCTGTTTCACTGCTTTTTCCCCTCAACTCTCTAGCTTTGGGGGAAAATACAGAACTGTTGACACCAAAAACTCTGTACCTCGTGCAAAATTGAAAAAAAATGGACGATCTTTGAATCCAGGTCATGTGAAAAATTGTCATCACTGCAGAGCGAATGTCTCGTTTTTTTATTTATTTTTTTTCACTCAAATCCCACTCTCTCTCTCTTTACTATTAATAATGTGGTACACAGTCCTGTTCATGATGAGGTAACTCATTAAATCGTCTAGCTGAATCAGTACGTGAAGCATTTTCACGTAAATGCAGCTGGTAATGTTTGAAATGAGTAATGGAGAGGGTTTTCTGAGGGAGGGTAGAAGTGATGATGTTAGTCTAGTCCTACAAACCATAGCCAAGTTTAGAGTATTAACCTCCCCGCAATGTGCCTACCTTAGTGTGCCACATCACCCTCCCTCATGCATTTCTTCCTCATCTTTCGTTTAATCCTCCTCTAATGACGTGCCGTTTTTAGCACGTAATACCAGCAGACAGGCGGTAATGATTTTGCCCCGGAGCACGGATCCTCACCCGGATTTTTCCACCTCCCAACACATTTTCTCATTCTGCTCTCTGCTTTGGTTCTCTCTCTTTCTTCTCGCCATTCATGAACTCTTATTCTCTCAGCAACCCCCTTTTATATTCTTTCACTCCGCCTCATTCCACCCAGATGCCATTTCAGAGTACGGGATTAGTTACTTTTATCCGGCGACGTGCCTCCAAGACCACAAGAATCAGTGGATAAAAAATGGACAAACTAATCGGCAATGATACCCACTGGCCTACATTCATATAATAAAATGTTGAATATAATATTTCATTTCATTCAACATGAATTTACCTACTTTGAAATTAATAGATAAGCAAATATCTAATTTTTTTCTTCTCATTTATGTGCTTACAGAAACCAACAAATGGATTGAAATGGAGCATTCTATTACTATCAACGCTGTGCCTATTTACAACAGCTGGATCTGGTTTTTGTCCAGGGGAATGTATCTGCGATGATGAGACACTAGTTGTCTCTTGTGTTCGTGTAAATCTCGACGTAATACCAATTGCCCTCAATCCATCGACTCAACGGCTAGTTTTAAAAGAGAGTACAATACGTATGGTTGATGCTGCTGCATTCCAATTTTATGGTGATCTACGTAATGTCGATCTATCGAGCAATCCATTGGTAACGATACCAGATGGTAGTTTCGCAGCTCAAAAAAATCTCGTTGAATTAAATTTGAAACACAACAAGATATCAGCCTTAACGGAAAAGACATTCCAAGGATTAGTATCGCTAACAGTGTTAAATCTCCGTGACAACTACTTGGAGACCCTATCAAATGGTTTATTTACTTCGCTAACAAGACTAGAGGAACTGGATTTGGGTCAAAATAGAATAGTTAAGGTTGAGCCTGGTGCATTTCAAAAGCTCGGTGCCCTCAGAGTACTCTATCTTGATGACAATCAGTTAAAGTCCATTCCATCACCTGCATTAGCTCCCTTGAATGCACTGGCTGAACTTCACATTGGATTAAACGCCTTCTCCTCATTACCGGATGATGGTTTCAAGGGCCTAGAGAGACTTGCTGTTCTCGATGTCATGGATGCAGGACTGGATAATATCAGTGAAGGCGCGTTTAGAGGCTTAACATCTCTTCGTACATTAAAACTAGGTGGTAGTAAACTACGTGAAGTACCAACAAGACAATTGTCAATACTTACGAGACTCGAGGAATTAACACTCGGTCAAAATGCATTTACAACACTGAGATCAGGGGCATTTCAGGGTCTATCTAATTTAAAAAAACTTGATATCTCGAGGGCAATATTATTAACGACACTCGAGAGAGGTGCATTCTCGGACAATGGAAACTTGGAAACTCTAATTCTCAAGGACAATAGAAAACTGGCAACTTTAGAAGAGGGTGCATTAGCAGGACTTCCTAATTTACGACATTTGATATTACGTGCCAATGCCTTCGTCACATTCCCAGAGTCTCTGGTTGCTTGGAATGAATTGCATAGATTCGATCTAAGTGAAAATCCATTGATTTGTGACTGTAGTATACATTGGTTGGCTTCTTTCCTTGCGCCAAAGAATACGAGTGCTGTAGTTTGCGTTGAGCCACCAGAAGTACGGGGGAAACCTTTGAAAGGAATGACACCAGATGAATTGGGCTGTGCATTTTCAGATCCGAGGAAGCAGGCACTACTCGTCACAATTATCGCTGCAGGTCTCGGTATAATCGCAGGACTAGCACTGGTACTTTATTACAGATGCCGGAAACGCGTTAGGGATGCACTAAAAGACTACAAATGGAAAAATCGCGCCATCTCCAGGAAGGAACACGAGTATCAAAAAACATTCTCCGACGATGAGTACATTGTTCGTGCTGCGCATGGGCATCATCACCACATCAACAATCAGGGACAACTTCACCATGGACAATTTCAACAGCAACAAATTCATCAACAGGTATCTTCCGGCATAAAGCCAATACCAGTTACAGAACTGTAGCTAGAGCTACGGGCAGCGAGCCCCGGTAATGGTGGTGTTTGGTTTTTACCACATGGTGGTACAACACCAGCCGAGGGTTTCACTTATATTGATGGTGAAACGGCAAGACAAATGCGCCGTACTGGTACGCTGCCCGTTAGTAGTAATTCACGTACTAATGCAATTTTTTGTGATACGGTACAGAACGATATTATTGATGGTAACAATGCTAATGGTGGTGTTAGAGTACATCACACAAGTCATTCATTGAGAAGAAATCCACCAGCACTACCAGCACGTGGTGATTTGGATAGAATACAAAATGGTGGTCCTAGTGGTAGAGTACAAAATGGAGGACAAAGACATTCACCACCTTGTCCACAAAGTTCTTATCCGACTCTTCCAATTAACGGACATGGACATCATTATCATCATTACAGAGAAAGATCGAGGGACCGAGGGAGAGAGAGAGAACTTCCGGTTGTTCCACACAGGGGGGACAAGTACAATGGTAATATGGAGCTTGAGGTACATCAAGATGGCGGCATTGGAACTTATCGGGCGTAAAAGTCAGATTAAGTGAGGGTTAAGTGGGAAAATCGTGGAGTACAATTGAAAATTAAGGTAAGAGCTCGTCGGAATTCAATAGGCATGGCAATTTCCGTTGAAAATCACTGCACCATCACGTTTTTTTGCATCCACACTTTCGAAGATATGAAGATAAATGATTTTTGGCAGGATTTTTTTAAAAAGTTATCTTCGAAAGCTTTGGAGGAAAATGAATTGGAGTCCTTCTAAGCTGGAACTTCACTGGCCATGCAATGAAACTAATGAAAATGATCTCTGAATTGATATGAAAATGATATTTCCACTTAATCACTCGATTCTTAGAGACACTTTTACTGCCATATATTCTGTTTTGGTTTTATAAAATCAAAGACTGATGGATTTTTTGGTTAAGTTAATGAACTTTAAAATTCGAGAGAGTGATTTACGGAGGCAGCTCATGGAGAACCGGGAGTTTATGGAAAGACTGAAAGACGTCCCAATTGTGATACGCCATAAACGCTAATTATAAAGCGATAAATTTTTCGGTTTATTAAGAGATGAACATTTTTATTTTCTAACGTTCCAATTATTTTGTTTTATATGAATATGTGCGTGACAAAATGGCGTTTTCTCGGTGTTCTCAATCTCAATGATGCATCATTGGTGTTTTGTGTAATTAAAAAAAACGTACACTTTGTAAACTTTCCTGTAAGTTCGATAGTGAAATAAGAAAAAAATGAATTATGGGTCTAAAGAAGATTTCATTTTTTCGAATTGTTGAATTCGATTAAATTATTTGGATGTACCTTAAAATTATCAAATTCAAAAAATTGATAATTATGCGAGGTATCTCGGCAATTTTTTTTCACATATAAATAATATATAAAAGTATATATTCTAAACTGTCGAATTATTTTCTCAAAAATGAAAGATGTGACAAATGATTAAGGATAACACCACTGTTTCTAGAGGGACAAAGAAAAAAAATTGAAAACAATTAAAAAAAATAATAAAGACGTTAGAATTAATTTTAGGAAGAAAAAAATGCCATAGTGTTTACGCATACTCGTGTATACCAGTGTTCATTGCAACATAATGAAAAGAACGAGCAGAATAATGATTAAATTGCAACGGTTTTACGATAATTCGAGAGGAATAATTTTTTAGCTACTGTCTTCACTCGCTTCTTGCAACGAGTGTACACACCGGAATTCCACCGGCCATCTTTGAAAATGAGGCGAGGTGACTGCACCTTGAACCGCAAACAGAGATCCACGATTCATTCCTCTCTCCAACATACTACCGAGAGCCTCATACGAGTCGGAATATAATCTCGACGAAACCTCAAAAAATCAAAGCAAAAATTTCTTTTTGATGTTAACAATAAGAAACTAATGACAAAAATTTAAGAATACTCGAAAATTTAGTTAGGATGATGGAAATAAAATTTCCCTAAATTATTTATTAATTTAATTTTCCAATTATTTAATCAATTATCAAAAAGATATTCAGAGTAATTAAACTTGAATTTGACGTTTTTCGGGAAAATAATGATTACGTGAAAAAACTTTTGCGCAATTTATCGAACAAATTAGAATTAAAAATGTGGGCGGGACCCCAAAGAAGATCGTAAAACCGTTCGCAAAGAAAAACAACAAATGAGTATGAAAAATTGTCAAAAGAAGGAACTTTGTAATTAATCAATGGAAAAAAACGGATTTTTGTAAATTTTAAGAATTAAATGATAGAGCGAATTCGTATCGTGTTTTATTGACAAGAAAATTACACGTGTCGTTAATGCTAGTCAAGTGAAGATGAAGAGCAAAAAATGAGAAAAAAAATTAATTTAAAAGAAACAAAGAAACAATATTTGTCAGTAAAAATTAAATTATTGTACAAAAAATGAAAACGTTTAGAACAAGAAATAAAGTTTCTTGTTCCTTTTCTATATCGTCCCTATAACGATGATGCATCAACGTATTTATAACTTATATACGCGAAATAAAAAAATGAAAAAACAACAGGATTAATAAGAAGCAAAAAAATCACATTAATAACTAAAAAAAATATTCAAAAAAAATAATAATAATAATTGACTTACACGTAATTCTTGTATGTCCTTAACGCACTTAACTTTATTGTCCTTCCACGTTCCTATTTCCTGCAATTGAAACAACAAAATAACTCGAAAATTCTCGATTTCGCGTGACTCTGATATTTCATCTTCTCTATAAACGAAAAAAAAATTATTTAAAAATAATTAACCAGTGAAAAATATCTCTCAAAGATCTTGGGTCCTCCGAGGTTTTTTGTTTATTTTTTTTTGTATATTTTTTTCTGTTTTTTTAAGTGTTGACTTAATTCTACCGTCCTCAGACTCTTAATTTCAGCAAAAGAGAGAATAATGAACAATGAAAAAAAGAAAATGTCTACCTATTTTTAGTATTTTCACTGTAGACGTAACTTTAGACATTTGCCCTCGAGGCCTCAATTTCATTAAACTTCTCTCAGATATTGAAAAAAGTATAAAAAAAATTGCAGTAAATTATTTATGGACTTTCTAACGTTGAATTAATCCGGCGAAAGTATAATTTCGATTCTCAAATAACATTCCATATAATTTTTATAATTTCTTTATTTATTTTTTTATTTGTTTATTTTCATGATGAAAATTAATTTCCTTTAGTTTCTCTTCGCCTCGAGGACAAAAAATCTGTTATGAAATTAAAAAAGAATCATAAAAAGAAAATGAAAAATGTGTAAAAATGTGTAACAAAGAGAGAAAAATAATCACTCTACTTATTCTCCATAAAACTCCGAAAAATAAAGGATAATCTTTTTATTTTTTTTCCTCTTTCAACTCTTTTTTTATTCGAAAAGAAATAAGAAAAAAACTTTGTAAATATTGAACTTAAAATTAAAGTTAATGCGAGAGAAAAGGAAAAAAAAAAGAGAATATTGTCCCTCCTAATGACTAGCTGTATTTTTTGGCTTAAAAACCAAGTGAATTAAAAGAAAACAAGAATTTAAGTGGAAAAACAAATTAATTAAAAATAAAAAAAAGAATGGAAGAGAATGAAGATTGTGAGAGCATGAGGGATGAGTTATAAATATTATACATAAACAATATAAATAAAGAAGTATGTAGGCTAAACGGAATATAATAATGTTATAGGTATATTTCCAGCATTATTTTGTACATAAACGACTTTATTGGAAATCATCAATAAATCTATATAAAATGGAAAAAAAAATCAGAAACTTTATTCCTTTTTTTCATTAAATTGCATCTTCTATTAAAAATAACAGTTTTTGTTTTTGTTTCGAATATTCAAAAATACTTGAACTGATATTCGACAAATATAATTGGAATTAAGCGAAAATCAATGGAGCTCCCATTATTTTGTTTTTCTATTCATTTATTTATATTTGACCCCATGTATTCTGTATGTTGTCGACGTGTTTCTGACCATACAGTTCAAGCACAGAATCAATGCAGAATTTGGATATCGCTCGATTTCAATAAATTAAAGAAAAAAATAACCGAGGCTTAATTGTTTATTTATAGAATAAATTTTTACTTGCAAGCTTACTCAAATTGTTCTTCATGATTTTGCTTCACATGCATTTACAAATATAAATGAAACTTATTGCATTTTTTTATGAATTTTCAATTTATTTAAATTATTTTTTAAAATAAAATGCCTTCAAATTTTGCATTTTTTGAAATAAATGTGTGAATGGACTTCAAATTCTTATCAAACTCTTTATGAATTTCGAATACTGACAGAAACACCTTAAAAGAATGTACAATTATCTAAATTGCTCCGAAACTTTTCATTTCAGTAATCGCCGTTTATTCCCCCCATCTTTCCTTCAATCTCTCCTTTTTTCCTGATTATACAATTTTTTTATTTTCATTGTAAATTCTTTTTTATTACCCCAATGGGAACGGTAAAAAGATTTATTCCTCTGAATTATTGTGCACAAGTGTCGCTAAGGGTGACTAAGCTCCCAGACCCCAAAAAAGGCGTAGTCAATACCCGTGGGAGAACAGAAGGTATCTTCATCGATGATTATATGACTTTTTTTTATTCTTTTTGAATTCATTAGAATTGCAAAATAATGTCTCCATAAAATCTACTCGAGGCCTGTCATTTCTTCCGATTCCCAATTCTCATCTCGTGTCGCGTATCAATATTTCCATTTTTTCAAAATAATTACATCAATTTTTTTGAAGAAATCTTCAGAATAGTTCTCCTAAAATTTCATGAAAAAGAATTAAACGAAAAAATGATAACGCAAGTTTAGATGCATTTACGCGTAGATGGAGTGATGCGCTCAAGTAATTAATGGCTGAAGCTTCAACCCGCAGGAGCAACGAAGATAGAAACAGTGGAATGAGAAGGGTTCACTCTCTCAGTCACCTACACGTCTCTCACAATCTGTCGTATCCAGCGCTCTACTAACCCCTCTTCCCCCTTTCCCAATTCCCCTTTTCGCCTTTGGAGGATTCAAGCGCTCGTTACTACCCTGAGAATTAATGCGCGTCCTTGTGCAGAAGAGGGAAGAGAGAGAGAGAGAGGTAGTACTGTGTACTCCGGAATTCGTCCATTATAGCGCGAGAAACGACAATGGGAAACCTGACGAGACGTTGTAGATTTTGCAGTTGTAATTAAATATTTTAGGAATTTCTTTAACGCTTTTTACCTCGAAATTTTCGATGTTTAATTGTTTACTCTGAGGTCACGAGACATTGAAATTGCTGTGGAAGAATTTATCATTAATTCTGATGCTTCTAATTTCTGATGAAGGCCCGAAATTGACGAGGAAATGGTTGTCAAGGACAGAAAGCAATTAAGCAATCTGAAGTTATTTATTTATTAATATATTTATTTCGTGACAGCACGTTTTGTACATGGCTTCATCGGTCAGAGAATCGTTGAAAATGATTATAAATCTTTACCGGCGTAATAAAGAAAGAACTCAATTCTTGAGTATTTTAAGTTCCCTACGTCGGTAGAGATTTATAATGAATAGAATAATCAATACGGTCATTAAAATCAATTTTTACAATTTATTAATATAGAATAAAAAAAACTGGTGCCTTTCTTCTTTATTAATCCTCAGATAATCTCAATGACTTCATAAAAACTATGATCATGATTCAGGAAAAATATTCACCTCATTTCGTTTAGTACGCAACAGACGTTGGAAGAGAACAGATAACGTTGAAACGATGGCAGGCGTTGTCTTACTTTGTGGGTTATTAAACTCAGCTTCAACGTTTTCGTAAATGCGGGGAGACTCTGTCAGTGGAAATGTCCGGGATGTAGCCAGACAAGAGCGAGAAAAGTGGAGTGGGAGATCTACCACTGAGTAAGATGGCTTTGGGGGTAGACGGTAGAGGTGAAAGGCGAGAAAAGACGGTGTACGGAAAAAAGTGGGTGGTAAAATCCCGGTGAGCTCCTGAGATGGAGGGGAAAATATAGAATGGGATATATACCACGTGAATTAAATGCTTTTTGTTATTATCTGAAACAAGAAGTTGATGTATACTTAATTACTAAAAGATTCTCAAGTTTATTTTAAAGTGGAGTTAATGAGATTAATTAAATGATCATTTGTTCTTTTCCCCGTTCGCCCCATTTTAATTTGAAAAGTAAGCATTGTAAAAAATTTTACAAGAAAAAACTTTTATTACAAAGTGAAAAAAAGGGAAATACATTTCCCCAATGCAATATTCGTGAGAATTCACGGATTCTCAATGAGAAACGAGAAGTAAAGAATTTTTGTTTAACTGAAAAAGAATTTATTGTACTATTTAGAGTGTCTTACGTGAAACGTATATACACTTGGATAGTTACAGTGACGAATCACGGGGTCTTTGGCGCGTAAAATCGATGGCAATGGAAATAGATTGTCGGATCTATTCTCCGAAGATAAAAGAGAGAGAGTGAGTGAGAAAGGAGAGAATTTCGAGCCATCTGCAGAGGCGTCTGGTGATACCGATGGGTCATTCCAATAGACAAATCGGGGATTACTTCCTGTGTACTGGAGATTGATTGTAAAATACGAGTATCTAATCAATTTATCGTTCCATCTATAGATCGAGAATGCGGAAAAGAAATCATAGAATTTTATTATTTCACTATGAAAAAGAACAGACGAAAGAGCAAAAAAGATTACACAGAATTGAGATAAAGAGATTGGTAGAAACGAGCATGAAGCTAATTCGGGTAAATTAGAACTGGAGAAGCTAACGTTCTTTCCTCCACCCCTCCTCCCGCAAACGCTCAACTGAGAACTGAATTATTTATCAAATACTTCATTTGCATATATATTAGCGAGTTTTCCACGGGCTTTACCACTCACTGTAACTCTTGTGCTCTCTCTTCTGTTTCAAAACGTGCCAGAAGTAGTACATGTCCAAGCACATTTTTGTATATACAGTTGAAGGATCAACGTTAAAACCACTGCCTTCCTTTACGTCCGGCACTAAGATAAAATTGGAATTCTTTGATACAACGTTACGTTTTTCTTATTAAAAAGGAAAAAGAGAAAGAGCGAGAAAACGTAGAAATTGAAGTTGGAGAATCTAAAGTAAGAATAGAGTGCTTCAAGTGTTTCGAGAGAAATGTAGCTGAAGCAATGACTCTTTCCACATGGCTTAAACTTCAATAGTTTATTTAATTTTATTTCTCTTAATTTTCTTTCTCCATCTGACCTTTCCTCAACATTGAACCGTGGCCCAACTGCACTGTCCGAAGTAACTACGTGATCACGTTGCTTTTCCAGGACACACATTGCGGCATTTCACAGCATTCACGTTTTCCTCCACCAACGAAACGAAAACTAGGAGAGAACAGGTTAGTGAGACGTATGGTAGTGTAACACGTACGTGGTTAAACGTGTGTTGAGTAATTCAATCGGCATTGAGTACGTGAAATGTGTCAAAGTTTCGTAAAAGTTCGGAAATTAATTTTCTTCCCTCTATTACTGTAATCAATAAAATTTAAAGTTTCAATTATCATTAGCGCCTCGAGGAGAAGGAATCGATAGATAAAAATGATGGAGTACATTTCTCGATTCAAATTCACTGAACAAAGAAGAATTGAAAAGTTGCATAAAATGGCGCTAGTGTCGCTTCATTTGAAATTCATCCAACGGTTGCACCAATGGGGAATCTCCTGTGCGAAATACAATTGAAACAGTGCCTCTAGAAATCCCAGTGAAAACAAGAAAAGATGTGCATATGGAAACTCCTGACGCAGATGAGAAACGCAGAGTGGAAATAGCTACGCAATTTGCATCACTGTGGTTTCACCATTGTCGGAATATCTTGTTTGATATGACGAGAAATATAGAAATAGTAGGTATTCTAGTAGTTGTAGAGGAGTTTTGAGAATAGCGGTTGAATAAGTTTTGTCCCGCGGGAAATGGTGAACTCAACGAACTCTTCTCCACGTTTCAATTTCAAAACTGAAATACACTGATGTTGGACCCTGGGAATTATTTGTTTTTGTGTGCTAAATATTTTGGTTGAGTTTATTCACTCAAAAGTTTATAGGGCGAAAACAATTTCATTAATATTTATAATAAATTTTGAAAGAGCTTCTTGAGTAACTCATGTACTTTCTCATTTGAGAACAAAAGTGACAAATAAAATTGGACAAATGTAGCAATTCTTTTTTGTTTCCTTTCAGCGTTCTTATTCAACCTAACAGAATGTCCCTTATCTGAAACACGTCTCTTGGCTCCATGGTAATGTCATTCTTACTGCGGTTTTTCATTTCCTTCCATGACGTTGATAATTGATGAGACCAACGGCACATTTTTCTCTCTTACGCTTCTTCAGCTGATTCTCTGGAGGAAGACAAAATGACCCACAGTGTGCAACGAAAAACGACATGCTTTCTTGCAAGTAATGAAAAACCTAGGAATTTTAGTTTTGTAGTTTTCATTTAATCTTGAATACAGAATCCGTTGTATAGAGGATTTACATATTTTGGAGGGAACTATTCCCGAATGCAGTGAGAGAAACAGACAATTCCATTCAAAAGCGGAGGATATTTTGGATGAGAAATATAAGTTGAAGCAGATTTTCGGGAAAATCCGATTGTTTCAAAAGTTAAAACCGTTCTCTTCATTTTTATCTTTCCCATTTTCTTGCAAATCTCTAGCTCTAGTTTTACTACGAAACTCGAGAACCAGCTCAAAGGTAAGCGCATTTCGTATCAATATAGGGGGTTTCGAATCAATTTTCCATGATTTTTAGAGCGGATTACAACTTCCTTAAAAATGATTAAAAATCGATAGAAAATCACTGAACTCAATGAGAAATAAACTCGAATAAAATACTAAACGAAAAACCGATCAAAAACTAAATATTATCGGAAATGATAAAAGAAGAAACATCAATTTTTGTCCGAAACTGCCAATTAAAAAAAATCAATTCTGATACATGGTTTCCGTATCTGTCTCAATTTCCTAGAAATATTTCGGCTCGGACGAAAGTCGCGAATTAAAATACTTGATTCACCTTTCAACTTCCTTCAAACATTGATATTTGAAATGCCGAAAATAAGATCACAACAGCAGTATGCCAGTTACGTATTTCCTAATTATAATTGCTAAAGATTTGATGATAATATTTCATTGAGTTGCAGACGATAATAGTTGATAAAGTTAATCCATAAAGCAAAGTGAGTACTCGTACATACACAGAAGGAATTTAAATACCCACACATTATAAACTCTCATTCAATTGGTAATAAATACATTTTGAGGGCAGTACGACCCAGCATAACATACATCGGTGCTCCCGCGATGTGAACTGACCTAAATTTGAATTCTTGGACGAGATCCGTTCATTGTAATCGTTTTATTCCCATGTAACAAATGTCATTTCAGCTTTATTCAAATTTTCTCAATCCCTTTGAACTTCATGTTGGAGCAGAAACCCCGGATATCCTCGGCGGAGAAGGAAATTATTATTAATTGTCATTATATTCCGTTCGTTGGAACGATTTAGCGAAGCTGAATAAATAAGGATTAACGATATAAAATGATTAAGAGCAAATTCGTTAATGAAACTATTTTCGAATTTAAGAGATACAATATTTATTGTGAATTCCTTTCATATCAATCGGTTCGCTGTACCAAAAAAATTACACGGAATCTTCATTCCCGATTAGTTTCATTGTAACCATGTAGCGCCATCTTTACACGTTCTTTCTAGACTACTGTGGATCCATTTTTAGTCGGTATGATCGGAATCGAGTGTTTAATTCATTCTGAAAAGCCGAACAAGACAAGTTGACCTATCTGATCATTTCTACTCGAATATCTCGAAGATAGCGGAATTTGTGTAAGAACCTTGTTTGCAGCTCCGATTTTTTGACATTTTGAAAATGAAGATTTTTTAACATTTTTTTCTCCAAGAGACTCCTTTATTTATTGAAAAAAAAAATCAAATACAAAGTAACAACGTTTCCTAATTTTTGTTACAAGAAATTCAACTACAACGATACACTGAAGTTGTTATATTGTGTATTAATCATTCCTTCTTCATTCCCTTCATGTTTTGAATAACCCAATACAAATAACTTAACACAGCTGTACAAAGTAAAGAAGAAAAGCGAAGACAAAAGCATTTCAGTTAATTATTCTCTTGAATTTCTTTGTAATATTTGGAATGTCTCCAAAAATTTCACTCCATTATCATTGAATAAATCTCATTATTCTTGCTTATAAAGTTCTGAATCATATACCGGCCCAAAAGTTTTTTTTTTTGTATATTAGACGATTCGTCAATTGTTCTGATGATAATAATCATTTTTTTGGTACAGGTACAAGCATCGAAATTTTCTGCTTCACAATTTAATTGGCTAAGATTTGGAACTTTTAGCCATCGCAATACCAAGACCAAGAATACTTGCAAGACCGATTATCACTCCACCAGCTACTGCCATGCCGACTAATCCCTCTGTAAGAAGAAAAGAATATTTTTTAACTCAAGTAAATAATTAAATAATAATCTCCTAGTTTCTAAAATATTCTGCGGAAACTCATAATTAAATAAATTAATAAAGTTCTCACCTTTCTCCATTTTTTTCTTAATCAAGGTTTCCAAATGCTGAACCTGTTGATTACCAGGCTCGACCTGAAGAAATGCTCTAACGTAATGGAGTGCTTTGGTATATTCCTGAGAAAATTAATAATGTTTCCCAAAAAATTATTCTCAATCTTTAAATATGAAACTTAGAAGAATATGGAATGAATAAAGCTTCTCACTTTGATTCGTGCGTTTCCAATAGCTAAATAATACAGGCAATCTCTTCTCTCACTGTCTCCATGATTATTGAAGAGATCCTCAAGCAAAACAATACCTTTTCTTATGTCAGCTGGATACTTGCTTCTTACTAAACACCAGGCGTACTCAAATTGTACTTTTTGAGTGACTGTTGATGTTCTCAATTGCTCATTATATATTTTTTCGAATTTCTGAAAAGAAGAAAAATCATTGAAATATATTGAACAAGAAAAAAGTTTCAATTTCATTAAATTGATAAAAAAATTATCGTTAAAATGTGAAAATGAGAATTATTCTCATTAAAATGATAATTAGAAATGGTAAATTCATTGTGAAATCTGATGCAACTTGTTTCTAACCTAAAAAATTATGTTTTTCCTTCGAGAACATGATAAAAAATACGAAAATTGCAAAATAAAAGGAAAAAATCATTTATTCAGAATATTGATATGGAAATTCCTAATAATTGAGCTTGATAATAAAATTTCACAAAAAAATACTCACTTTTAGGTCCTCGGAGGACACAACCTCATCCAACACGTCCTCCATGACAATTGACTTATTATTACCACCGTGTATTAATAAAAAGGTTAGAAAATTCAGTTCATCGAGCGTTGAAAAAGACCACGAAAATAAACAAGTGACTAATCTCAACTTTCCTCTGCACAAAGAATTAAATTAGTTTAAAAAAAAATGAACTATTCGCCGCAATGAAAAATTTACGTCACTCCTTTATTAACTGCGATCAACCGGGAAATTCAACTGACATCAGCGCCATTCATGATCATTATCATTATGATTATGATTGTTTACTCATCTCACGAGGATTCGAGAAATAAATGAGTGAAGATGTTGGAGCCTACGGTGCAAGGATTATTATCCTGCAGAGTCATTCTGGCGAGTGGCTCTCCTCGACGTCATGAGATAATTAAGAATTTGGTGAGTTTAAGAATGGTTTTTAATAACGAAAAAAAATATTTGGAGGTTGAGAATAAATTTATTGAAGGGCGAATAAAATTTCGGACTTTGTAAAGTTAATAATTATTTTTTAACTTTAATTGTAGTGGAATTATGTGAAAAAGAGGGGAAAGGTGGAATAAAATTGACGTATTCAATTTTTGTTGGAATTTAAATATTTTATGCAAAGAAAATCAATTAAATTGAAGGAGAATATGGGAGATGAAGCTTTTCAATAATTCTATTGAAAAGTTGAGGAAATTATGGATGAAAAATGCATCAGAATCAATTTTTTGTAATTTTCTTAATGGAATAGTTGAAAATTATTGGAATGTTCCTTCATAAAACTACTAAACGAGTCAATTTAATCTTGTTATGAATTTTTTAATCATTTCATAAACTGAGAGAGATGAAGAAATCTTTTGTCTTTTAAAAACTGACGTGAAAATCAGATTATCCCATTTTCTTTTGGCAATTTCACTGTTAAATTGGACTAAATCATCTCGACAGTCGATAATTTCCTTTGAATTCATTAGGGAATCAATGCTGAATGTATTCCGTCAACTTACGACGAAAATCTCGAACGGAAAAAATACAAAAATCATGGAGAATACGTCCAAGATTTAGCTTATTACAAAGTTCAAGAAGTTTATGAGAGATTGAAGAATGACAAAAAGCAGCCAGAATTAATAATTGGAGCTGATACAGTGGTAACGATGGGCGAGACTATTTATGGTAAACCAAAGGACAAGAATGATGCTTTCAGAATATTGAATAATCTGAAGAATAAAGAGCACGAGGTTTTCACTGGAGTTTGTCTCAAGACGAAATTCAAAGAAATAAAATTTTGGGAAAGTACCAAAGTTACTTTTGGCGATATTTCTGAGGAGCAGATCAGAGCTTATGTTGCTACTGGAGAGCCAATGTGAGTAAAGGAATTCTAAAATAACTTCCGAAATTGTGGAAAGAATAAAAAATTTCATGCATTTATATAATTCAGTAGTGAAGAAGGTAAAACAGGATAAGTCGATTTTTTATCGCCGATCTTCTCTTACAAATATCTCGGAAACTAATAGAGATACGCCCTTTCTGCCCTAATGCTTTTTTGTAGAGAATTTTAAGAGCTACAAAAAAGCATTAGGGCAAAAAGGACGTATCTCCACTAGTTTCTGAGATATTTGAGAAAAACAATTGACAGGGAAAATCGAGCCATCCTTTTTTTCCTCCTCGCTACTGAATTTAAGAGATTATAGAATTTATTTTGCTCCAAAAAAAAGATCTAATTGATCAGTCATGATCTCTCCTGTTGTTTTCAAGGGACAAAGCCGGTGGCTATGGAATTCAAGGTGTTGGTGGCTGTTTGATCGAGAAAATTAACGGTGATTATTACACAGTAATGGGAATGCCACTGTACTCGTTAATAAAACACTTGAATAAATTATATTCTCAAGATGAATGAAAAATAATAAAACATGGAAAATTAATTCATCTATCAACTCCATTTATTTTTAATACAATCCACTCAAAATCACAAAGACGTAAACGCAAAGATTCGAGGAAAAAAAAATCATACAAAAGAGCAAAAAAAATCCCTAGAAAAAGAAATTACTTCACACAAAATTTCAGTATTAAAAAAATATATTACTTTATATTAATAATGAATTGTCAGTAATAATTCTAGAGTGATGCTAAAAAATGTTTCTAAAAGAAATAAATTGATCCAACAATTATTAATTTCAAAAAGGATCTTTCAACAGAGAGACAACAGAAAGTCGCGTGTAATAATTAATGAAAAAAACTAAAAATAATTGCATTTCTAAATTCAATTTTCCTTTTTTCCTTGATGTTGAATATTCTCCTCAATTTTTCCCTGCAAATTTTTTTCTTGAATCTTTGAAGTTTCATCTTTGGAATTTTTTTCCTCTCTGGAATTTTTTCTTCTATCATTTTTAAAATTAAAAACACCAGGTAAACGATCCGTCAGTCTGTCCTGCCATTTTTGAGGGATAACGAGTATTGTGGTTATAGTATTACCCATAAACAGAACGAAGAACATGGCGCTCAGTACTGTTACGTGCCAAGTTGCTTCTGGATGCGACATTAAACTAAATAACGTGTATGCATTGTACAATTGAAAGAAATATCCTATAAATAAAAATGGTAGAAGAAATGAAAGTCCCCTCCACATCCAAGAATGAAAGCCCTCGATTGTGATGTCCATGTTGTGACGTTCCCCAAGGGCTTTCAAGCGATAGAGGACACCGCGTTGATACT
Organism: Aleiodes sp. PSUC_FEM 10030003; assembly: GCA_018902275.1. NCBI lineage: Eukaryota > Metazoa > Arthropoda > Insecta > Hymenoptera > Braconidae > Aleiodes > Aleiodes sp. PSUC_FEM 10030003. The sequence goes on from JABSMS010045600.1 coordinate 21,599, forward strand.
TGAATTGAAGAAACTGAACGAAACCTGAAAAAGAATAATTATCATTCTCCCAGAAAATTATTTTAACCGAGAAAAACTGTCGGGAAAATTAACTCCGCGTGTTTCAAATCATTATTGAGTTTTCCATTAATCAATACTCACTAATGTAAACATTGAACCACATGAATTGTCCTCGAAATGCGTACCACGGCCCTGTATTTGGCCAAACAAGCAACAAACCAGATACAACTGTTGATAAAAAATGATGAAAACGCCACCAGCCTCTGATACGAGAACCATTGACCTTCAATATACTTTCACGTATCGTTAATGTGCAATAGTACCATACTAGTAGAAACATGAAGCTTAATTCGAGTGTCCTGAAATCATAAATCATAATTTTTGTTCAATAAATTTCATAACGGGATTTCATAGCGAAGTGGAAAGCAAGATAAGTCAACTTTTCCTCGAAAAATTCAGAATTTATGAGAAGTAGGGAAATATTTGTAATGACGTTTTGTAATTATCATTTTCTCAAAAAGTAATTACACAAATTTTTATCTCACTGAGTTCCTGAAATATTTTAAGCAACGTTGTACAAAAGTGAAATTAACTTATCTTGTTTTTCCAATCCATTATTGAATTCATTAACTTTCGTTTACTTTACCTGACATTCGTGAATAAATTAATAACACTCAATATAAATCCAATAACAGATAGCACCAATTTAAATTTCTCGTACTCGTCTTTGTACTTGAACCTGAAATTTGAAACAATTCATTTTATTTATCCAATGATTTTTATTATACATGATAAGAAAAAAAGTTTATGAATTTCGCTATCTGTTTTGTAATACTCACTTGTCATTTTTGTTCAATATTGATACATTGACGGAGCCGAGTATAATTGATAAATACGTGCCATTGGCCTTTGGTAATGTCTGCTCCATTTCATGCAATTGATCATTCCTTCTTTGCATATCTTTGCTCAGTTTTTTTCTCTCCTCGCTCGCTTTCAATCTTTGCAAAAAAAATTCATATATCATCATAAATATGCAATAAAAATTGGAGAAGGTTTGTAAAGGCTTCGTCACCTTCAAGATGCTTAGAAAAAAATTCCAAGATCAACAAAGACTAGTAAATGCATTAAAAAAATGAACTCACTGCTTCAAGGACTTGGAAATGACCCCCATCCTGTATCTCTGATGTGAAATACCACTGAGACACTTCGTCTGGAGCTCAGCGACTTCCTCGAGTTTGGCCACATACTCTCTGTTCAATGTCTGAACGAAAAAAGGACATAAAATCATAAAACACGAAAAAACAATGACGAAAATGATTACAAAAAAAAGTTAAAAAAATATGGAAAAATTCTTAAAAATTCACCGAACGCGTCTAACGAGGTTCAAAGTGCCAAGAACTTGTAATAATAAAAAAATCTCTCACCTCCAACTGTTTGAAGTCACTTGTAAGGTCATTCCAGTCCTTGAGACACGACTCAACATCAGTGTCCATGATTATCAAATAATATTGAATGGAATTTCAACGAAAAATGAAGGATTCACGGACTCTATTGAACGTCCAAAAACACTCCCGTATCATCTAACCACGATACAAATTTTTGACTGATAAAGAAATAAAAAAATTAAATTAAAACACTTGAATTTTGTTTGATCTGATAATCAGTTTGCGGTGATAAGAGAATTCTTATTCCAACATTTGCCGGGCGATTCGATCGTTCGGCTGCTCCAAACTTCCCGTAAAATTAACCTCAAACTTGAATGAAAAAAATTTCAGTGAGAATTGATAATTTATTTTTAAAG